>CM070831.1:36243453-36245953 GCA_036326025.1 Chrosomus eos
AAACCACTACTCAAATGCAAGTTACACTTAAAAAATAGGCTCTAATTTATATTATATGCCAACATGATCCCATGGGAAAACAGAACTATTTTATGTTTTTACATTACTTGAACTCATCAAAATAAGTTACAGTTTTTCTCAATTGCTAAAACACTAAACCCTATTGTCTGAACCACATGCTCAGTTGCCTGAACCCACTGATTGAGTCAATCACTCTTTTGGCAAAACCATAAGCACTTTTCTCCTGTTTAGACACAACTTGCCAACACATTTTCATTGTGATGCACCCGTGCTGCATAATGGTGAGCACAGGCGACAAAAGTCAAACACAATTAAAGCACATGTGTCACCACTTGAACACAACAACTCAAAATTGATCACACTTGTGGCTAATGATGTGAGGGAACATATACAGTAAGCCAGTTCGAGAGCACTGGTTTGTGAGGCCCTACAATGGATAGAAATCTGAGAGGAAGAGTTTGTGTGAGAGGAGGTCGAGGTGGTCAGCGAAGACAAAGAACAGTAATATCTGATGAAATCAGAGATACTGTGATTGACCATGTTCTTTTCCATGGTATGAGCATGAGGGAGGCTGGACAAAGGGTACAACCAAACATCAGTTGATTCACTGTGTCCACCATAATCCGAAGATTTAGAGAAGAGATGTGGACAGCAATTACTGTATGACATACTACAGTATATGTACCACAGTATACTGTAATATATGTTTCAGTACATCACTGTACCAATGTACTGTAGTATTGTAATGGAGGGTTGGTCTACTGTTTGTAGGCCTAGTATTCCATGTATATTTTTGTACTTTATTTTTATATTAGCTTACTGTACACAAGTGGAAAACGCATAAGATTTCTGTTTGTTTTAGCAAGTTTTTGATTAAGTAAGTTGGTAAGTTGTATGATATTCAACTCGATATTTTAAGTCAGTTTAAAAATGACACGAGTATTGTCTAATCACATGTTCTGCTTCAGAGGTTGGGATGTTGGCAGGGATTGACTCAACTGTTGAAACAATTACAAAAAAATGACATTGAATTAAGCTTGAAATTTTGAAGTATAAAAGCTCACATAATATTTTCTTGTAAAATATACTCCTGATTTACAATTTCAAAAAATCATTTTTTACATCGTATGTTCAACAATGTCAATACATATGAAGCATTACATGTACTTTAAATGAAGGAAAATTGACATTTTCACCCTTTATTCAAAGATTATTAAAAATGTGCTAAAGATTTTGTAATCATATTGCGCAGTTGTGCTTGAAGTCGATTGTTTTATTTGTGATAATAACACAATGAAATTCTGCAGAAATATACATTTTGGCCAGGCTGTCATAGAAAGAAATTATGAACACATGCAAAAACACCATTGAACCAATAAAGTATTAGTAAGCTAACTAATATGTCTAACTGATTATGTGTGCAATGCATTCCTTGTTGTTTTTCTGTGCTTTCTTTGCCAAATAGTTTAGTCAGATATTACCTTGATCAAGTTTGGTGTTTTGTTCTTCCCTCTTATATTTGAAATATTTAAAAACTATGAATATTTCCTCATATTTTGATGGTTTAAGCAAACTTGAATAGGGTCCCCTCCGGACATCACTTTTGGACACTAGTTGATGACAATTTGCATTATAAAGCAAACAATAATTCGAATGAAATATAGCAACACAGCTTTCTATCAAAACATTAAATCAGCAGATAAACAAGATAATTCAGAGGAAACACATGTGCTTCCTGACTTCACACACTCATCATGTGCACAAATGTATTTTACAGGAAAGATATTTTAATATGTTGTAGGCTATGATACTACTTAAAGTAGGCTATGTGATATTGTATAGCAGTTTATATCAGTGAATGTGCGGTTGGTGTGGAGAATGTGACACATGGTGTTTTGAGCGCGCGCACACACACACACACACACACACACACACACACACACGCACGCACGCACGCAATGCACACACACACACACACACACACACCACGCACGCACGCACCACCACACACACACACACACACACACACACACACAACAGGTTTACAGGCACCAGCAGGGCTTCACCTGTCTGGACGGAGCACAACAAGCCTCTCTGGTTTCTGTGGGGAACTGGCTCATAATCCCGGTTGTAAACGCGGCAGGATCAGCCAATCTGCATTTGCGCCTTCTTGTCTTTCTTCGAGTCCGACAGCAGAGAAATGTGTTGCTCACTTTCTCCAAATGTGCCTATATACTTCACACTGATATAGTTCTGGAGATAGACGGTATGCATCGTGCTTGCGTTAACCAGGCAACGTCTAATAGGCCTAAAACATATCAAAGCTGAGTCTTGACATAAAAACGTTCAGGACCTAAAACATATTATATATATATAGCTATTAGCTATATTTTAAATATAGCTCTTGAAGTAGACTAAACAGTTTTTGAACGATTCGCGTTAACCAGCATTAATATTTAAATCGCGGTTAAAGGTGGGA
>CM070831.1:36250953-36263453 GCA_036326025.1 Chrosomus eos
ACCCGTGACTCCGCCCCAAACCTACCACTGACTCCACCCCTAAACTTACCACTGACCCCACCCCTAAACCTACCCCTGACCCCGCCCCTAAACCTACCCCTGACCACACCCCTAAACCTACCACTGACTCCGCCCCTAAACCTACCCCTGACCCCACCCCTAAACCTACCCAGCACTGGGGTTTAGACAAATTGTAAGAATTTGTACGAGTGAGGTTGTAAGAATTCGTACCAATTAGCCACTTTATACTCAATATACTCTTAATATGTCGCGAGATAGCGTTGACATGATCAAAAATGCTGGCAGTGGCAACTTTCTTTTTTTTTTTTTTTAAATGCTGGTGTGGAAAGAGTTAAGAAAAAGCAAATCAAAACAAATCTAGGCTAGCTTGTGAGAGTGTGAAGCGCTGAGTGGTTTGATAAGCATCAGCTGCCGTTGGTGATGATGACGGAGGTGCCTTTATGACCCGGCGTTTGCTCGGCCTGCATGCGTAGATGACTGGCCATGTCGTAATGGGAGGATCCCGAGCACCCCAGGGAGTATCCTCGAAAGCTGTCGGCCTCGTACAGATGTTCTAGTGCGTAGCTGGTGAGCGAGTAGGCCGTGTGTTTCTCCAGGTACTGGCGGGTTTGTGAGGGGTAGAGCGCGGGGGTCGGAGACACGGCGCATGTTGACAGCTGCTGCTGTTGTAGCTCATTTTGCATGAAGTCTTTATTTTTCCCCAGTCTGTCGGCGATGGGGCTGCTGAGACGGGATAGAGGAACAGGGCTGGGGGCGGGGCTTATCCCCTGAGCCGGCCCCCGACACACCACTCCCTGCAAACCCGACTGGGGAAAGTCAGTGTGAAATGACGGGCCGTGGCTCTTGGCCAGACCGTTTGTAGCCTCCAAAGGTATTTCTGTAGGAGCCTTTCGCAGCTGCAGACGACTTTCCTCCTCTTTGATCATCTGTTGCGTGGCTCGAATCAACGTCTCAATCTTGCTGGGCTCTTGAGGACTTGCGCGGTAGCGGTCGCCTGAATCGCTCGCGGAGCCGCCATCAGGGGAGCTGACCACGCTGTCCTCGTCCCAGTGACCCCTCACTGCAAGGGGGAGAAATCAGGGTTACCATGTGGAATTAGACACGATTCAAGGAACCAAAACAAACACTTTTTTTTCTTTGGCTGAGTGTAACAAAAAAGAGGGAAAGATCCATTTCAATTTAAAAAAAAAAAAAAGAAAGCTTAGCAACTATCTCCAGGCCTACACACACATGAACTTACATATATACACATATACACATGCATCCCCCCACACCCCATCCCACGCCTTCGCCGCTTCGTACCTACAGCCTGGCAGGCGGGTCTGTGACCAGCGCCGAGAATGGCTGCAGGACCGGATGCTGCTTGCCTGGGCTGGACAATTCCATCCCCCACTCCCCACACGTGTTGCAATGTCTTGTTCATGTTGTTGTACTGTTTATGTGCTAATGTTGCTGAGGTGTTTTTTCCTGTTCCCAGACTGTACTCCTTACAGGAGCATAGTCTGGGGGTCGCCTTTTTTTCACCTCACCTCTCCTCATGTCATGCTGTATTTTTCTCAAGATTGGCGCTGATTATAGCAGCCATGGTAGCATCTTGCTACCGAAGCACATTCCTTGTGTGTGAAAGCACTACTTGGCAATAAAGCTGATTCTGATTCTGATTCTGATTCTGAATTGTTTCAGAGTGAAACCGTTGTTTTACGGGCCTTTCACACTGGGCACGTTTGCTGCGGTCCGAGTCCGAGCGCCAATGTTGGTCTGGTTTCACACTCAACTTGACTCTATCAAACCCGGCACGCCGCATGATAGAAGACAGAACGCGGGCAATATATAGTGTTTTTTGTTAATTCGGTGCTAATATGTGCAGCCGAGTAAACAAAACTTGGGTTTACTGTATGTGCGTCGCATCAAGGCATCTTTCCACTGCTTTTCTGACTCTTTTTGAGGAGACTCAAAGGATTGCCATTAATTCCCAGCCTTGATTGCTCTCACTATACACGAATACTCTGCGCTCCAAGGTAAATCATCAACACTATCATCCCTTACATGTGTTAAGTTTAGTTTAAAATGCATGTGCAGGTTACTTTTCTTCCTGAACAAGTTTGCACCAGAGTCACATTCACGTGAATCGCGCTACCCCTCCTTCAGGTCGTCTCGGGTTCGGTACACTAGTGCGCATTACAGCTTTCACATTAGTCATTTTTCATGCGGACCGTGCCCCGTTTTTAACTAAACTGCCAGTGTGAAAGCACCCTTAAACAGCAGGTTCAGAACATTATTATATTTCATTGCAATAGTTTTTTCCAAAAAAAACAACAAAAAAACAAAGTAGGAGTGTGCCTGTAACCTTTAACTTGGTTCTAAGTGGTTATGATTTGGAAAGGAGCCACGGGAAGGCCAAAACATATTGTTTCTGCTCAGAATATACCAAAATTTTAATTGGTTTCAAACTATTATGGGTCTAACGATATTGTTAGATATCGTTAGGTATAGTTACGATTCGACACATATTACGATACAATATTATTGCGATACTTTGGGCGAATTATACACAATACATATTGTCACTATCCATGATACATATTGTTGCATTTTTGTATTGCGATATATTGTTACACACAAACTATAGATCCACTAAAAGAAACACACCTTGCAGGCTATGGATAGAGGTAATGTGTGGCATCACAGCATCAAAACTGTCCCCGTTCTCGGACGAGGGCTTGGGTAGTGGTAGGACCGAGCGGGCCGCACCCCACCACGCATCTCGCCCGGGCTGAGGGGTGCCGAGGAAGTATCGCCCGGCCTTACAGCGCCCCCTGTCGCAGGACTCGGAGTGAGTGTGTCCGTAGAGGTCGCCGGAGGAGTGGTCGTCGGTCAGCGGGAGGCCGTAGCACAGCGGCCGTGGTTCGGAGAACTGTCGGTACACGCATGAGGAGTCTACGCCTTCACACTGCTCCAGAAGCTGAGGAGATGCCGAGTCCGTGAGAGGACTCCCGCCCCACGGGCTATCCTGATCTGACTCCGAGCGATCCGTGGGGAAACCCGGATACTGCACAAGAAAAGAACATGCATTAATACAGTGGATTTTAGCCGTGTTCCTGGAGGCTCCCCAACGGTACACATTTTGGATGTTTTTCTTATCCATTTCAGGCCTTTGGGTCAGATTTACTAAACACAGAAAATTAGCGTGAGAGCGCAATCCCATAAAAGCACTGATGGGAGTGGAAAGCTCAGCAAGGGATTTACAGACAAATTAAAGAACACGGACTAGCCGGATCATTTCCATAATGACCAACACAATCTACGAAGAGCAGCGCACACTAGCATCTGGTTTAAGACATGCTTTTTTTGGGGAGGTAAATAATGGCACAAATACCATACAATTGACGAGCGCAAACCTTAGTAAATTACATTGCATGATTTATTGAAATTCTCTCCTCCCATACATTTTGAATCTGAAAGGGAAACTCCAACAAATGCAATAATATGCAAATATGCAATAATATCAGCCGCAAAAATAACCCTGTCCAAGCCTTTCCAGCGCCCATTTTCGTATAGGTATCACTAGTAAATCATTTTTTTAACACCAAAAGACAGTTTGCGTTTGAGCAGTTAGTAAATCTGGCCCTTAGCATCTCTACTAATGAGCTGATCTGGTGTGTTTGATCAGGAAGAGTTGTCTAGTGTTGGGGTAGTATGAATTTGTTAGGTCATGGGTATATGTAAAGCACTTTGACCAACATGTGTTGTTTTTAAATTTGCTATATAAAACAAATGTAATCGATTGATTGATTGATTGAACATGTCCCTGGATCAACATCGAACATTCCTAGCATCCAACCCTAAATCTTCCCCAACCCTACCCTTAAAATTATAGTGCACTGATTGCATGTTATTCAAGGACGTAACCCTATCACTAACCCAACACCTTAAATTAGAGGGCAATGATTGGTTTATGGTAATGTTACATGTTTAGGAACATGTCCTCTGCATAAATCACATTTGAAGTATTCCCAGCAACAGAAGACCTTCCTAGAGTTTCCAATATACCATTACCAGCCGACTGGAAGGTGTTACTGTGACACTGTAATGTATATAATATATATTTTTTTTCTTCAAGGCTTGCACCTTGGAACCTATTTCAAGGTTTGCGTTCTCGAGACACCAGGCACTGCTGTTGTGCGAATGAGCGGGCCAGAACGTGTTAAGGGTTTATGTTAATAAGTTAATAACTAATGATCTTTACAACGGAAGTGAATCGATCAAAATTTACTTTAGCTGGACAATAACTTTATTCTAGAGCTGCTGTAAAGCCATTAATGTCCTATTATCACTGTAAAGCTGCTTTGAAACAATCCATATTGTTAAAGCGCTGTATAAATGAAGGTGACTTGACTTGACACTGACCTGTGAATAGGGAGACAGTCTCATTTTGGTCTTGGTACGTGAGACCCTGCTCTTGCCGACTCTTCTGTTCTCGCTGACGGGGTTGGAGGGGCTGTTGTAGGTGAACGAGGGTTTGGTGGACGTCACCTGATCTAAAGACAACTGTAGTCCTTTGTACTCCGTGTCCCTGTTGAGAAATGACAACAACATTTAAGCGTCGAACCCTGCAACTGCTTTAAGAAGCCGTGTACTGGTGCATTTCTCCTATTCAGTTTACCATTCCTAGCTAAATGTACGGTCAGGCTTTTTAAAAAATGATTTTTCAGGCTCCATGCTCATTTGTGAAGCAGTGTGTGAGGAAGACTCAAGGACAGAAAATGAATTGCATTGTTTCTCCTGCAGGATTGGAACAAGGCTCCTACAAACATACGGCAGAGGGCTGGAGGCTCTGTTCAAATACACAGTGAGATTAAGAGCTATGTCTGGCTAAATCAAACCCACACAGGGATCACCACATAAGGCATAACTAGGAAATGGGAATTGATTTCTCAGTAAAGTGTTGTATGGATTTCTGTTCCCAGTGATGTATAACTTTCAGAAAACAATGGCTAGAACGTATGCTATCCAGGCGCCGACGCCAGCTTCCCTCCTGGCTCAGACTAATGGGATTGCACGCAGATGGCGACATCTTGGAAAAAAGCACATACACCCACTCAAACGCATGTGCACATCCATTCGATCGTTGATGTGAAGTTGACGCAAATTGTTGTACGCTCTCCGTAAACAGTGTTTTTCTGGGATCAAGGCCTGAAGGCAAAAGCCAAAACCCTTTAAAGGAGTAGTTCACTTAAGAATTTCCTGATAATTTACTCACCCCCACGTCATCCAAGATGTTCATGTCTTTCTTTCTTCAGTCGAAAAGAAATTAAGGTTTTTAAGGAAAACATTCCAGGATTTTTCTCCATATAGTTTTCTCCATAATGGGAACCAATGGTTTGAAGGTCCAAATGTGAGTTTCAGTGCAGCTTCAAAGTCTCGAGACGATCCCAGCCGAGGAATAAGAGTCTTAATTAGAAAAACCATCTGTCTTTTTTAACCACAAAAGCTCTTCTTGCAGTATATCTGCGGTGCGCCATACATTTACGTAATCACGTTGAAAGGTCGCGGTTCAAAAATCAAATTTTTTCCTCCAACTTCAAAATCGTTCAACATTGTGTTTTCCCTTTTTTTTGTAAATGGCGTTTAACTTTGTCTTTGCACGTTGGCTTTGTAAACACTGCATCGTTACTTTCGCCCATGTCGCCATTTGACCTTTCCAACGTGATTATATAATGCGTGATGCATCGCAGATCTAGTGCAAGATGATCATTTGTGGTTAAAACGTATATATTTTCTCTAGTTCAGACTCTGGGATCGTGTCGAGACTTTGAATCTGCACTGAAACTCACATTTGGACCTTCAAACCATTGGTTCCCGTTAAAGGAGAAAACTATATAGAGAAAAATCCTGGAATGTTTTCCTCAAAACCTTAATTTTTTTTCAACTGACGAAAGAAAGATGATGACGTGATCTTGAATGACGTGGGGTGAGTAAATTATCATGACATTTTTATTCTGAAGTAAACTACTCCTTTAAAGTGATGCAACAGGTTGGCCGATGTCAGTGATTTAGCGCATACACACAATCTCATTCAGCTGAGCCGCCATTCTCTCTCTCTCACACACACACACCCAATCTCATTTCACACCTCACAGCCCGTGTGAGTAGACTGATAACACCACGATAAGACGCTAGACACATCCACCTCGTTTCCTTTTCTCACCAAACACTAGCTGTGCATTTCTGAATGAGAGTGAGAGGTTAAACAGTAAACAGATCTCACACCCGTGATGTCTACATTGCAATACACACTTTTATGGAAATCATTCTTCCCAAGGAAACCGAATCATGGAATATGACAAAGAAAATAACACTCTTAGCAAGCTGTGAGCTATAAACACTCATCATCTTTACAGCCTATTAATTAAACACTTTTCCTTTATAGCGGTGTCTGAAGAGCTGTCTGACGCGCGCAGGCTACTGGCAGACCGGCGTATTAAAACCAGTCTGTTTTAATGAAGGTTCTTCTGGAATGCAGTTCATTTACATCTGTGACGGATAGATAGCAAAGGAGGCAGAACGAGCGGGGGGGTCGGCGCTCCAGATGCTGGCATCACTTCTAATGGGCTCTCTGGACGTGTGCGCACACACACACACTCCTCGCTCAAAGCCGTGTGTGAGCGATGGCTCCATTGCTCAATCCCACATTATTCTTTGGAAAAGTTCATTGTGGTAATGCACAGAGTTTGTCAGTATGAATGCATGACAAATAAATCATCCCCGACCCCTGGCTCCCATGCAGTTCCTGTACATGCAGCTGGCATATTATATAAAGCAAGGACACTAAACTGAGTGATGAGCATCAGGGCAGCTTAGAGTCACGCAGTCACTGTCACGACTGGATTTCTGCAAACACCATCAATTTCAACCTTAAAGTTATTGTGTTGAACCTACTGAGAGTTGCAGCTCACTAAAATGAGCTATTCGGCTGTTTAATAGTGGAATAATGTGTGCAATTCAACACAGCCATAGACAGAAGATTGAGGAAATGATACGGCTTTGCTACACTTCTGCCTAATATATTGCATGCATGTTAGTCATTAAGTACAGTACTGGCCAAAAGTCAAGTCTGAGGGGATGTTTGTTTTTAAGGACCCTGCCAGTTATTAAGATTAAGACATCCACATATGTGGAATATATTTTTTGAATATTTTAAACATAAAGGAAAACTAAACACTAAACTTGGTTAAGGTATTTATCTGACTAAATTATTTAGGAAACTACAGGTACAGGTTTTATTTTACTATGCAACAACAACAAAAAATGCATAGAAAAACAAAAAGCATGCATTGACTACAACATGATTTTTTTTTAAACATGTTTTTTCATGTGTTCATTATTTCTTTGTAAGACAGCCTGGACAAAAATGATAACGTCACAAATTTGACTGCATTATTATCAGAAATAAAACAATTGACTGTCTACAAGACAACTAAGACTCTTTAACACATTTATAATATATTTGAATAAAGGCTGAAGATGCACATTTTTCTGCGCTGGATATCAGTTTTGGCTGCTACTGTATATGCGATTCTAATTGCATTATTAAACATTTGAGGATATGTGAAAGTTCTGATGTTTATTTAGGTATTGTATGTTACAGTGCAAACAAATTAAATAATTTGAAAATATTCTTTCACATGCATATACAGTAATGTTGGGGTGGGTAAGACAGAATACTTTTATTTTAAAGAAATAGATTTTATTCAGTACAGATGCAATAAATTGATCTGTGTTGTGACAGTAAATACATTTATAATGTTGC
Organism: Chrosomus eos; assembly: GCA_036326025.1. NCBI lineage: Eukaryota > Metazoa > Chordata > Actinopteri > Cypriniformes > Leuciscidae > Chrosomus > Chrosomus eos. The sequence goes on from CM070831.1 coordinate 36,258,785, forward strand.
AAAAGAAAACAATGTTCTTGTGAACTTTCTATTATTATCAATAAAACCTTAAAAAATTATCAGTTTCCGCAAAAGCATTGACAATAATCGTAAATGTTTCTTGAGCATCAAATCATCATATTAGAATGCTTTCTGAAGGATCATGTGACACTGAAGACTGGAGTAATTATGCTAAAATATTTTGATTTTACAATATATTACAATTAAATTGTGTCTTCAGCTGAATCGATCAGCTGTAAATATATTAATTCTGAATGTTGAAATACTCAAAACTACAGGTTACAAATGCACCGTGTTCTTATAAATGCATGTGTTTTTTAATCACTCTAAAAAGCGTCATAGCTGTAAATATCATTAAATGTCGCAGAATGATGATGAGAATGAAAGGTGCAGTTTTGTGTAGACTCACGTGAGTACGTAGTTGACGCTGACGATGCAGTGAGGTCTGGAGGATCGGCTGTTGTGGACGATGGTAGCGTAACTCTGGACCCAGACCCAGCCGCCCTGCTTCGCCAGGAACCGGTAGTATTTAGTGGTGACCTGTCCTTTCACCAGCACTGCACACAGAAACACACCATCAGTCAACACAAGAGCAAACCTGACAGCTTCACATCACACACGCAAGGGGAATGAATGATGCATTCATTTGATGTTCACTTCCATCAGCAAAATTGTGATTTTTATTGGTTGGCCTTACGCGTGTTTCGTTTAAACCTGTTAATTCAGTGAAAGCTAATTACTGCTTTCATTTGCATGTTTAAACCGTTTCTCTCACAGCCTAATAACTATTTATAGCAAATAATGTCAAATATTGTGTCTCTTAATAAGCCGTGTTGTGCTGCAGTCAGGAATGCAATAGATAAAACAAAGGATAATAGAAATATTGTGTTTTTCAGGACTGAACATGCTGAGAGAAAAATTCTCCTTTTAAATCAAGCTAATTTAGTTACAACTTGATTGCGTGTTTAATGAAAGTTCACGCTCAAATCAGCATGTCGAGGCAGAGAAATCATATTCATCTCCTCACTGCAAAAAATGCTTCTCTTACTCAGTATTTTTGTCTTGTTTCCAGTCTAAATATCTAACAATTCTTAAATCAAGAACCATTTACTAGATGAGTAAAATGACATAAGATATGATGTCTTGTTTTATGGGGGAAATAATCTAAATGAAGTGAGTTTTTGCTTAAAAAAAGCTAAATTATTTGCAGATGGGGTGAGAAAAATAAGGTTAATTCAAACAGAAACAAGGTTATTTTTCTCACCCCATTGGCAGATCATTTAGCTTTTTTAAGCAAAAACTCACTTCATTTTGATTAATTTCCCCAGAAAACAAGACTTAATATCTTACGTCATTTTACTCATCTAGTAAATGTTTCTTGATTTAAGAAATGTTTGATATTTGGACTGTAAACAAGACAAAAATCCTAAGTAAGAGAAGTATTTTTTGCAGTGCTGTAATGTGGTATTATTGTGAAGGTGACGTGAGAGATGTGTGTGTGTGCTGTCAGGCGTCAGTAACGCTGCTGTCATTCAGAGATGCTGTAAAGGAATGAGGAAAACAAACCTAACTCACACAAGTGGTGCGCGCAGCGGAGATGGAAAGTGTCACAGCTGTGGACGTGATGATAAAGTGTCTTCTCTATTAAGTCTTGCGGCTCGTAGCCAGTGAGCTCCGCAACCCTGACCAACACAAACACACAACGGAATAACAATAGTGTTGGCGTGAGCACAAACACCTGTGCACACACACACACACCGGCTCGTGGGAGAACCGCACAAATCTGGTTAAACGTAAACCCAACGTGCAAACGTGGCTCACTAAACACAGCTGCGTATGAGCACAGAGAAACAAATAAGTGTTTAAACAAAGCTGCATTTACACACACACACACACACACACACACACACACACACACACACACACACACACACACACACACACACACACACACACACACACACACACACACACACACACACACACACACACACACACACACACACACACACACACACACACACACACACACACACACACACACACACACACACACACACACACACACACGCACGCAACCAGCTTCTGTTTGTGTCATTCACTGCTTTGAAAACAGAATTTCCCATAATGCATATATATATATATATATATATATATATATATATATATATATATATATATATATATATATATATATTATTTTTTCAAAGCAGTGAATGACAAAAACATATTTAATCATATTTAATCTGATCATATTTAAAGCAAAACTACAAAAATATACTGCATATTGAAGATTATTTTTGCTCACTAATCCTGTATCTTAGTGACATCATGTCCTCTCCTCAGATACACTAAAACAAATTGGTGTAGAAACAATTTTCACTTAGAAATTGATAGTAATTTTCACAAATAATAACAAAGAAATGACAAGTAACACACTGAATGAAATGGGAAAGACTGGAATAATGTTTTCCTGCAACATGAACTCCAATAATATCGTCTTGTTTAATTTACAGCTTCAAAAATATATATTTTTTACAGTGTTTTCTTGCTTCCATTAAAATGAAAAAACTGAGATTTTCTCAAATTCTGTTTACTTTTTAAATTTTACTTAAATTGTTATGCTTATAATATAATTTGAAATGACATGGAATCAATTTACAATATTGTTAAATTAGTTAACTACAATTGTTAACATGAACTATAATCTTAGTTTGTGTTAATTTCAACATGTACTAGTACCTTATTAAAATCAAAAATAGTTTAAGGTCCATACTCACTATTGACTAGTTGTTTATTATCATGCATATTACTAGTATATTGGCTGTTTATTATTCTTATAAAGCACATATTAATGGATGATCATATTCTACATCCCTTAATCCTAAACATAACTACCTTACTAACTATTAATAAGCAGTCATTAGGAGTTTACCGAGGAAAAAGTCATAATTAATAGTGAAAATTGGACTATAAACTGAAGTGTGACCATTTTATTCAATGGACCTTTAATGCACAGTTGTATTTATATTAAAGAATGTCAAGAAAGATTAATAAACACTGTAACACATGTATTGCTCAGTGTTAGTTGATGCATTATTATGGGATCTTACTGTAAAGTGTAATGGACTCAATAGTTTGCATCAGGTCTTCATTGCATATATTCTCTTATATAAATACAACGGTCCAACATTATATTAAGATTCTTTAAGTACTATGCACTGACATCGAAATTAATAATTAGATACAATGGACTTATTGTGTCGTTTTTCTTACATTGTATTTATATTGTGAAAATACTTGCATGCAATTACAGCCTAATGAATGCAATTACATTTATAATTTACACTGTTGACCCCTATCACACACACACCCACACTACCCTATCCACACCTTACCGTATCACACTCACAACCTTACCCCGTACACACACAAACACACACACACACACACCCTACCCACAATACAACACACACACACACCAACACACAACCACCCAACACACACAACACCACAACACCACACAAACACACACACAACACACACACACACACACACAACACACCCACACCACACACACACACCACACACACACACCTACCTATCCAAACACACACACACACACAAACACCAACACACACCAACACACACACACACACACACCACACACACACCACACACACACACACACACCACACACACCACTACACCAACACACACACAACACACACACACAACACACACACACCACATATCACACACACAACACACACCTTACCCATCAAACAACACAACACCACTTACCCATATCACACACACACACACTTAACCGTATACACACACACTACCTAACCTACCCTACACACACACCCAACCCTTACCCGTACAACACACAAACCACCCAACCTTACCACGTACCACAACACCTAACCCTAAACCATTAACCGTATCCACACACACAACACACTACCCTAACCTTACGTGTATCTCACACTGACCTAACCTTACCCGTATCACACCACCTGACCCTAACGTATCACACCACCTGACCCTAACCTTACCCGTATCACACACACCTGACCTAACCTTACCCAGTATCACAACACACACTGACCCAAATACCTTATCCGTATCCACACACACCTGACCCTAACCTTACCCGTATCACACACACCTGACCCTAACCTTACCCGTATCACACACACCTGACCCTAACCTTACCCGTATCCACAACAACACTGACCCTAACCCTAACCCGTATCACACACACAAGATCCTAACCACACGACACCAACCCTAACCTTACCCGTATCCACACAACACACTGACCCTAACCTTACCCGTATCACACACACCTGACCTTAAACCTTACCTGTATCACACACACCTGACCCTAACCTTACTTACCACACCACTAACCAACACACACCTGACCCTAACCTTACCCGTATCACACACACCTGACCTAACCTTACCGTATCCACCACACACAACACTGACCCTACCCTTACCGTTACACAACCTATAACCACCTAACACACCAACCTACTAACACAGACCACCCTAACCTTACCTATCAAACACCTGACCCTAAACCACCACACACACACCAACCCTAAACCATTAACACCGTTTCACAACTGACCCTTATACTTACCGGTATCAACAC
>CM070831.1:36268453-36390953 GCA_036326025.1 Chrosomus eos
GCCGTCTCGGAAATATACATGATCTTCCCGTCGGGAGCCACCACGAAGATGAAGCCATCCAAAGTCTGAAGAGAAGAACACTTTATTCTACTTACACATGTTACTTTACTATAGTAATTATTTTACACTATGCTTAATTACATGTAGCCCAATAGTAAGAACATTATTACTAATTAGTATTAAATTATATTGTAACACAGACACCTTAAAATAAAGTGTACATGGAAATTTAAAGGACAATTTATTAATGCGTTAATTTACATTAATTCATTAGCTCTAGTAAATCAATTATTTGTTTATCATATTAAGACAAGATGTATTTAACATTTGAATCATTGATCAAATAGAGCTTTCATGTTCTATTTGTAACAATAAGTAAAACATATAAATAGACACAGGAAGCATTCATAAAAAAATAATTTTAATGATTTAAGGAAATTATGAATTATCATAGCTACCTACAAAATCTAAATCAAATCAAATCTATATATAGACGTCCACAAGTAATGAGTAAGTCCGATAGAGCAGTTTCATAATTTGATATCAGAATGATCCTATAGGTAGATTTTAATAATTGCATATAATAATATCTGTCTAATGTGAGAGTGTGTACCTGAAGCAGATGAGATCCTAACTCTCGGCCCACATTATCCAGAGAACTGCGACTCACGTGACCCCAAGATTCCCCGAGACCTAAAACACATCCCGTTTATTATAATAAACAATAGAGAAAAACACACAGGCTACTGACAAGAGCTGATTTAAAAATAATCTTAGCGTAAAAATAAAATGCCTCTAATGTGCATTCGTGATGGAACAACAATAGACTAACACAATTCTACTATGGCAACAACAGCACAAAAATAACCGCAGCAAAAATAATAGTCTATCGTCATGTGACGATCAGTTAGTCAATATTTTAACACTGAATTGACTGTAAACACGCTGAATGTAAATGAGGAGTATTTATGAAGGCGGTGAAACTCGATAAAGCAAACAGTCTGACACACACAATCCTTATTGAAATGCAAATCACAGGAAAACAAACACCAGATCAAAGCAAAAGCTCTGATTCCACTTTAATATTAAACAAATATTTGTTGCTCGCGTTTATCCAGCAGAAACAATCGCTGAGATCCTCAAATATCTGACTGAAAACAGCCATATTCTCAGAGAAAATACACTTTTGATTTTTTTTGTGGAAACATAAATGTGTCATTTTTTTTTTGATCAGACTGGCAGAAAATATACAGATACAAAAAATAACTATTTTGCTGCTTTTAAAAATATAAACAAAATAAACATTTTAATATTATGATAGCTACAGTGATAGCTATAAATCAAGACCGACCGATATTGTGCTTTCTACACACAGTTTATGTTATACAAATATTTAAGTTCATTACATAACAAAATAATAATAAAAAATAATAACAATAATGAAACTGTCGAAACAATCATAATTGCTCTCAAAACATGAGGCTAATTGTGCGGGATTTAACCGCCGTCGGAGACTCGCAATGCGCGTGTACGCATCCCGATGGATCCAAATGTGGACACAAATATGAACAAACCCAACCATTATTTAGTTTAAACATGTACAAAATTAAAAACAACTGCTGGATTTAAAATGTAAGAAAATATAAACCATAGTTGGGTTTAAAAATGTAAAACAACCGCTGGTTTTAAAAATGTAAAAAATAAAATCAACCGTTGGGTTTAAAATGTAAGGAATTAAAACCAACGTTGGGTTTAAAAATGTAAAAAATAAACAAACCAACGGTTGTCTATATGTGACCCAAACATGGGTTAAAAAACAGCATTTTTTTAGTGTGTAAAGAGAAGTTCTGATTATTCAGGGAACGACTGCATCTCTGAAACCCGTGAGCTTATCACATTATGAACTTTACATCAGCAATAAGAGACACACAAAAGAATACATCAATGAATCTCTCCAGGAGAAATGTTTCGGATTCCCAAAAAAAAAACTGAAGTCATTTTAAAGCACATCTTCTGTTTCTACTGAAAACGGTGAACCCGTTTCTTCAGGCGCTCCACAGAACATTTATTTTCACGGGCCCGAAATGTCTTTTATTCAACATGCCAATGTTATTCTCTAATAGCTGGCCTATAAATTATCGTTATATAAGCTTTTGCCATTTTGATTTTCGAATGCCCATAAAAGGGATTTACATCCAAGATAAATCGTTGATAAAAAATAAATAAAAAAACTTCAACCATGAGCGAAAACCACAGGGATAAAAAGCACCAACCAGATGAATAAAAACGCAAACCAAGGCTTATATTCCGTAAAGTGAATGTATTAGATTTAGACTAAAGGATTATTTGACAGCAGTGTCCGTCAGAATTATTCTCTTCACAGCCGAGCAATAAATAACCACCATAAAACCACCTTCACCTTCCTTCATTTTCTAATAAAACTTTACTGTCTCATTTCCTCGAGCTGTCTTTACTCTGACCTCTCTGACCTTTAACCCGCGCGAGTTTCATTCACATTAAAACATTTATTCCAGTGTAATGATTCCAGCACATGCTGCAGTGCCGGAGGAAAATGTAGATATTCGGTATATCCTAAAGGATAGAGAGAGGGAGGGAAAGTGTTTTTTTTTTACCATATGTTTATTTGAATAAAACCTGTTACACGCGCACACTGCGAGCAGAATAAACATATAATTCACATTAAACACATCAGCTGTTACTTCACTCCTGATTCTCTTTATCCGTTTCGGACAATCGAGGAGCCGCTTCGTTTAGGCATACAGCAGGTATCAAATATTTTAATCACATTTATTAGAGAAATATATAATATATCTAATGTATAATAAACATGATATATTTATCTTTCTTCAAAATGATAGCTAATATTCAAAGCCAGTAGGCCCACACATTTAAGAGATAAACAAGCGCGCGCATTGGTGAATAACGCTTGAAGCATGAGTTATGCTGTTGATATATTTCATGTATTTACACTGTTTTAGCTCGTCTTTTCTCTTGATGTTACTCTTCATTTTCGCCTTTTATGATGAATTGTCGGTGTTTATCAACCGCGCTGACTGATGGCATATCCACAAACCACTATATGGCCTTTTAAATGTTTTATTTTTTAAAAAATAATAATAATAATAATAATAGCATAATAAAAATAATAATAATAAATGTCGATAATATTGGTTTCGTGTCCAGTCAGCTGTTTATCGGACGAGGATAATTGGCGCTGTTCTTCTTTAGTCACGCAGAACAGAAAGTGAAAAATAATAACGCTAATAATCAGAAATATAATGATGTCTGAGTCTGTGTGCGAGTGTCGGAACTACACTTACATTCAACTACAATCAATCTACTTGCTTTAATAAAAGTCACGAAACCTATTTTTGTTTTAATAAGAATCAAGAAAGAATATCTATATATATTTGTACATATGATAAATAATACGATTAAAAGCAGCGATGTGGCAGGCCGCAAATACCTGAATGTTTTCACTCCGCTTTCGCCCCGCGTTATTATTATTATAAAAACAGGCCTCCTATAAAGTCGTCGTAAAACGTTTTAATTACTATTTTTACTTAGTCTACGTTTTTGGGATGATTGATGATGATTTCGGAAGGTCCATATATTTCTGAAAATTATGAGTGCATGAGATCCTAGCTAACGCTGCTGTTCTTTAAGGCCTTTCTTTATATTCGGCTACATGTAGAATAAACATGTCTAGATCAAAATACTATTAAAACAAAACGACAGGCCTAACGTAATTAAATAAATAACGATACACTAAAAATGGACAAACCCAACCGTTGATTTACATTTTTAAATTGCATTTTTAAACCCAACGGTCGGTTTATTTTTTTTGTTTCCTCTCTCCAATTTCGAAACCCAACAGTTGGTTGCTCCACTCTCTGAACTAGGATCGGTTGATTTCTTTTAGTAATAACACCACATTAATAATAATAGGCCTATATTATTCTTATTATTATAGCTGACAAGAACACCGACAGGCCTAAAGCTGTTAAACTTTCTAAAATTAAAGATTTCGTTAGGCTTCACGCAGAAGACCCCGTCCAAAGCGGTGACGCACACACACACACATACTACACACACACACGGTCTTCCGTACCTTCAGGGAACACGATCCTCATCTTCAGGTAGCTGGTGGTCAGTCTGATGATGGAGGCTTTGTCCAGCTGAGAGGTGATGGCCGAGGGCAGAGGCAAGAGTTTGGCGAGCTCATAAAACTCGCTGTTCTCCTTCTCCCGGCGGGTGCGCGCCGCGTTCTTCGACTTCTCCTTCATATTCCCGGAGACTGACAGCAGATCAGATCAAGATCTCAGATCAAACTCAAGATCTCACATCAAACTCAAGATCTCAGCACGGTTCCCCGCATAGGAAGGGTTCAGAAGCGTCCTGAAAGCGTTCCTGCCATTCCCAATTCCCAAACTCTTTCCTGCGGTTCCTTAGATGTTTTACACGCAGACCTGAGACAAACACACCTTCATGATTATGATTAGTTTGTCTAATCCACAGTGAGTCTTAATTTACACACATGAAATCCACTCGGGCCCAGAATCTCTTCAGTAGAAAGTTGCTGCCATCAATCCATCCATCAGATGCGCATAATATTCCTGGAAAACAGCAGATTCACGTTCATTTCAATTCCGACTTTGAAATGCGAAAACGCTCTAATTTATGAACTAGCACACATTTAATATTAACATTAAATTAACGTTTATTATCGTAAACTGGGCATTTCTTTCTACCGATAGTTTTGATAGATCTATTGTTATGCATGCGGGAATGTTATTGAATGTATTTCGCCTTTATAACATGATTTGTTAAAGTAAAACTTTAGGCTAAAACTTGCACGTCGTCTTACCTCATATCAGATCACACTACTGCACGCTCGCGGTGTCTTCATAAATCCATAACTCCACAACGAGAAATATCCAGACTGGCGTTAATTCGCGCTGAATTCCACAGCAAACACGGGAAACATCTTTGAATCCAGAAGGATCGTGTTTGGAGGAGTTTGCTGAAGTCTTTCTGTCTGGCTAACACTCGGACCCTCCCCTGATCTCAGCTCATTGGACACTGAAGGACCAGACAGGATTTTCCCATTGGATCACATTCATAGCGGCCGATCCATGAGAAATCAGGATTTGTTAGAAGCGCTGAACTCTGACCCATAACACACTATGAATAACATTTGCATTTAAATTCTATCTATCATTATCTATCTATCTATCTATCTATCTATCTATCTATATCTATCTATCTATCTCTATCTATATCTATCTATCTATCTATCTATCTATCTATCATCTTCTATATCATATCGCCAAATTAGGCTATCTTTTGTTAGTAAGAGCTTCAATCAAATAACCTAAAATATAACCAGCATATAGGCTATATAATATAGCCTACAATACATAATTAAATGTAGGCTATAGGCTACACACCAACATTTAACTAGCCTACATATCTATAAATATGCAATGTAAAAAACAAAATACAGGTGTTCGTGTGATTTTAAAGGCATATTACACTAGAGCTGGTGTTATTATTGTCTACTTTATGAATTTGCAGAAACAAAAATAGTCAAATCAAGCCAGCAGATCTGCGGTCCACGACTCGATACAACCGAGCAGATCATAAACAGCTGATTATGGGAAAGATACAACCGAGCAGATCATAAACAGTGATTATGAAAGTACAACGAGCAGATCATAAACAGTGATTATGGGAATAAATCCCACTCTTCTATGTGTCATGCTGAATAAAGATCAAGCATTTATCTCCACGACAGACTTTAGATTTCTTCACATATTATAATAGCCTATAGCCTATTTAAACCAGTTTTACATTTTGAGCATTTTCTGTGATAGGGGCCTATCAATGACAACCAATATGACAATAAAATATTTAAAGATAAATATTATATACATAGATGGATATGATAAAAATTAAAATCATAACATTTTTAAGGGAGGAACAACAAAAAAGCCTGTTCTTATGCAGCAGATGTTGATGTGTGAATGCTGAAAGCTGTGTGTCTCAGGAGGGCATCGGTGTGTGTGTGTGTGAGAGAGGAAATCACCTGAAGCAGGAGAAAATCAGACAGGATGAGCCCGAAACACGAAACGCTTGATGCTGCTTTAACCTTTTCCTAAAGCCGGAATTTGCTGCTGATTAAACGGCGTCGGTGGAAAAGAGAACAATCGAAAATACTTTACAATATATGATGAAGTCCTCAGTAGGGACTCAAAACCACTGCCATTAAAACCATCGTCAATAAATCAACGCTGTAAAACAATTAAACAATTAGGATTTTTAATCACACTGTTACAGTGTCTGTTTACAAGAAAGCATTTGCAGAAAAGAGTTTCTTTCACCGTTATTGATCATTATGATTAAACTGTCAACAGTGAAAGCAAACCATTACATCCTTAATATTGATATAGCAAAACTTCAACATCTACTAATATGATGAATAAAAAATATGCTTAAATGCATTAGCCTATGTGTTACGTTAATAGCGGAAAATTCCTTAAAAATCTTTAATTTCATTGGAGATTTGATATGTAGAAATCATAATAACAGAGAGAAGAGATTTAAAGTTTTTTACCCTGACATGTTAAAAAAACTAAACAAAAACAAAACATTTGGACACTCAGGAAAGACTGGAAACAGTTGTGCATTCAAGTGTTTTTATTTTATACATTCAACAAAATTTTCCAAACAGAACATTTTCATAAATTCAGAAGAAACTTTTTTTAAAAAATATTTATAGTTTTAATTTGACAAATATAATGTTTGCCCTGAAACGTATCACACAGGGTGTTATAGGCAAACTAAAAAAAATAAAATAAATCAAGTAAATCAAAAGAGTAATAATAAGGCAGAAAAAGTGAACGTTAGATGTTTCCTCTCCATTACAAACATCTGAAATTGTTAGATATGGGTGAACAGACTATTTGGGCCAAATCATCTAAATGTTTAATTGAATGAAAAAAAAATGGCACTTGTCCAGTGTATTTTTCCTAGAACTTACAAAGCAATCCCAAAGCAAAGCAAGCACTGGTTTGGTTTTATATGGGTGAATAGACTATTTAGGCCTAAATGTTAAACAGTGTATTTTTCCTAGAACTTACAAAAACAATCTCCCATCCCCAGCCAAAACGCACACTGGTTTGTTTCTGAGCGAGCTCAAGCTGACTTTAGGCCCGCTCTGCCTGTGCTGTCTGAGATCTCAGTGTTGACCTGCGCTGAGATGCTGGCCGGCTGGACGTTCAGACGGAGGTCGTACTGCTGATCCAGGCCCAAGTAGCTGTCGCTCATCAGGTACAGCGTGTAGATACACCTACAGGAACATTTACACATTAACACTGTTGACACTGTGACAAAATGTCTTTAGAGTAGCAACGGCACTGCAAACAAATGATTTGTCTTGTTTCCAGTCCAAATATCTAAAATTCTTAAATCAAGATGCATTTACTAGATGAGTAAAATGCCATTAAATATACTTTGTCTTATTTTCTTGGGGGAAAAAATTTCAAGGAAGTGAGTTTTTGCTTAAAGGGCACCTATTATGGCATTTAAAATTTTCCTAATATTGTTTTGGGAGTCCCCACCAACAGTTTTACATGCATGCAATGACAAAAATGGTTTTCACCTGATTTGCACACCTACTCCCAAATGATTCATTCAACGACTCATTTTTCCAAACCCCTCCTTTGCGTGACGATACTCTGCGGTGATTGGTCAGATGACCCAGTCAGTTATTGTATGTTAAGCAATCGTCATTAAAATAAGTTAACGTGAACACAGCAGTTCAGGCTATACTTGTGTGGTATAGTTGTAAAAATAAACTCTAGCCACTGATTCTTCACATGCTCGTCTCTGGGCAGTGGAAAAAAGGTCGCTTTTGATTCGCACTTCAGAACAGCGTCTTGTTGTCGACATGATGTTTTCAAGTTTCCCCTGGAGTCTGGTGCGCAATGAGTGGACGCGGCCAATTTGATAATTATTCATCTTGACGTCACAACGAAAAGGAAAATGACTCATTGGAAAAACGATTCATTAAATTGACTTTCATATATAAAACTTTGCAGGATGTTTTTGTTCACTTAGATCTATGTTACACACTACATGAAAGGTAATTTTCAAAATTCCATAATAGGTGCCCTTTAAAACAAGCAAAATTATCTACCAATGGGGTAAAGAAAAATAATCTTAATTCAAACAGAAACAAAAAACTCACTTACATTAAATTGTTTCCCCCAGAAAACAAGACTCATCCACTAAATGCATCTTGATTTAAACATTTTTAGATATTTGGACTGAAAACAAGACAAAAATAGTAAGTAAGAGAATAATATTTGTGCATTCTGACTGCTCTTACTTCCCCGTCTTCTCTGGCGTGTAGAAGGCCACAGACACACTGCTGCGGTTGCGTATGAATCCCACGCGTTTGATGGCCAGCAGATCTTTCTTCTCAACCTCCCCGAGAACGAGGAACCAGCCTTCGTCTTTGGGTTTGGGGAAGCGTGGCGCCTGAGCCCGGCTGTCCTGCCTCCTCTGAAACCAGGAGAGGAATGTGAATGGAGCGTCTGGGCCAGGAAAGGCTTGTTGAACAAATGTTTGGTTTTGGGTATGGTGGTTACTCAGTTTTTTTTTTTTTTTTTTTTTTACTCGTGTCGGTCTTTCGATTTTGGCCGTGGATTCAGGGAACAATGATTAGCTATTTTGCACACACTCCTCTTAAAATGCAGTCTTCATTACAAAAGCTGTATTTCCTTTTCAAGGTAACTCGAGTTGCGTCGAGACACTGTGGGAATGCCTTTGTGTGATTGCATCATGAAGCACGTATTGAATAAGTCCAATGCTGTGACGAGGGAAACTATAAAGCATAGCACAGTGTCCTGTTCCTTGCCCTCATTTCATTACGGGTGGGGACACACACAAACTATGTGTTGCTTGTTTGGGAGTGAAACATGCCCAGTCAGTCCTTTATATACTAAAGGGGGCAGACTGTGAGCATTGCAATAATCGGCGTTCTTTGAGGACGATGGTTCAGTTCGCTCTCCCAATGGTGCGGGTCCCGCTGCTGCTGAGGCACGTACATTGTGGGGTTGCAAATGGATCTGAGAGAGGGGTTTGAGATGGCCCAGCCCCATCTCTGCCTTCACCTGCCAGATCCAGTGGCTTGTCTCAGGGAGAAGCACGTGCTGCGGTTTCTCCTCCCCGGGGTGAGGCACCAGGGCTACAATTATCCAGTTCTGAGGATATGGATGTTGTAAGCATTGATGCAGGAGAACTTGAGGATTTGCCACCTCATACCCCTGCTTTTGAGGAGCTGATGGAGGTTGTGACTCGTGCTGTAGCTAAATTAAATATCGATGGCCAGCCGAGAAACAAGAAGTACAAAGGAAAAGTCTGCTGGATGAACGTTTTCTACCATCCAGATCAGAACCTCGTCGTTGGGGACTGCTGTTTTCCCCCAAGAGGTTTCAGGAGGCAAAGAAACAAGCAGCGGCATTTCAAAAGTTTCTTCCTCGCTGATCTATGGTCCCCGATACTGCTGGGCGGGAGCAGTCTCGGCCGTCTACAAGCTTCTCGCAGCACAGAGTGCACCAAAACAGAGCATCGCCACTCGGGCTCCTCCACAGTCAGGGGGGTTTGGGTGACGGTCGTAGTCGAAGCCATCCAAAGATAGACAAGATCTGAGGACTGTCATTATCGCCATTATCTTAGACAAAGAAGTTGCCCGACACCGTCAGACTGCCAGTTCAGTTGTTCCCTGCCGGTTCGCTGTTTCAGGGCACTGAAGTGGCTGTTCGACCAATACCAGATGCCAGTCACGAGAGACTGGTTCCCTTAGTTTTTTTGGCAGCGTGGAAACTACTGCCGAATATATCTCATTGGGTCCTGCTCAAAATAAAAAAGGGTTACAGAATTCAGTTCGGTTCTCATTCGCCCAGATTTCTATGGGGTCATCCCCACGGTGGTGGACGCCAGGCAGGCTCTGGTTATGGAGCAAGAAGTTCAGACTCTTCTACGAAAGGGCTATATAGGGAGTCAGGATTTTACAGCTGTTACTTCATTGTTCCAAAGAAGGATGGAGGGTTGCGTCCTGTTCTAGATCTGCACCAACTAACCACAGGGTTCAGAAACTCAAGTTCAAAATGCTTACACTCAAACAGATCGTGTCACAGATTCAGTCCAAGGACTGTTTTTTTAATGATGGACATGGCCATCCATCCTCATCACAGGAAGTTTCTGAGGTTTGCTTTCGGGGGCTAAGCGTTCCTAATATCGTGTTCTTCCCTTCGTACTAGGTTTATCACCCCGCACCTTCACGAAATGCGTGGATGCAGCTCTGGCTCCACTGAAACTCAAGGCTTCTGAGTGTTGAATTACATCGACGACGAATTGATTTTAGCTCAGTCAGAGCAAATGGTAATTCGGCATCAAGATGCCGTTCTGTCCCACATGAGAGGTTGGGGTTGAGGCTGAACGCCAAAAATAGTGTGCTCCTCCCGTCTCAGAGGACAAGGCGTAGGTGTAGTTTGGGATTCAACAATGATGCAGGCACAACTGTCTCCTGATCGTATAATATCGATTTTTTCAGCCGTGAATGGGTAAAACTAGGCCAGTCACTCCCTGTGAAACAGTTCCAGAAACTGATGGGTCTTATGGCAGCTGCGTCCAACGTAATAACTTTTGACCTTCTGTACATGAGACCTCTGCAGTGGTGGCTCAGAACCAAGGGATTTTCTACGAGGGGAAATCCGTTTCGCATGAGCAAGGTCACGTGGCGCAAACGACAAATGCTTCCCTCACAGGTTGGGGGGCGATCATGAGTGGTCGCTCGGCGGAAGGTCTGTGGGAGGACCATCTGCTTTCTTGGCACATAAATCGTCTAGAAATCATAGCGGTGTTTCGGCCTCTCAAACACTTCCTATGGGCCCAGGGGAAATTACTGTCTCTCAGGGCAGTATATATTACCAGGGCACCAAAACCAGGGAGCTAATATCCTGCCGAGATAGGGGCTGAGGCCCGGGGAATGGAGACTTCACCCTGAGATGGTGAAGCTCATATGGGAAATAATCAGCACAAGTCGAACTATTTGCATCTTCAGAGACAACTCACTGTCCCATGTGGTTCTCCCTCATGCATCCAGCTCCACTGGGGCTGGATGCGATTGTTCAGGTATGGCTAAGGTTATACCTGTACGCATTTCCCCCGATATCTTTGCTCCCGGGGGTTCTGGAGAGGGTTCGCCGGGACGGGGAAACTTTTAACGTCTTTTTTTACTAGCCCAGTACTGGCCTACTGTCCCAAGCAGGGGGCACGATTTATCACCCTCGTCCAGAGTTATGGAAACTGTGGGCTTGGACCCTGAGGGGGCCCAGCTCATATAATCCGGTCTCTCGACCGAGGTCGTGGAGACCATAACTCCAGTCCAGAGTTCCTTCCACGAGAAGACTGTATGCATTAAAGTGGAGACTATTCTCTTCTTGGTGTAGAGAACGTCAATTGAATCCTGTCATCTACCCTGTTGGTTTAGTTCTCTATTTGTAAGAGCGTTTCTCAGCTGGATTATCTCCCTCCACTGTAAAGGTGTATGTGGCGGCTATATTGCTTACCACACTCCTTTGGGTGGCACATCTTTTGGGTATAGATCCTCTTATTACTCGTTTTCTCCGTGGCTGTGCGCCGTAGCACTGCGCGCTAGGGCACCGGCATGGGATTTGGCCATTGTACTGGAAGGCCTGAATTGAGCTCCCTTCCAGCCTATTGAAGAGGTTTCAGAAAAATTCCTCACTCTAAAGACTTTATTTCTCCTTGCTATTTCTTTTATAAAGAGACTTGGAGATTTGCAAGCTCTGTCGGTTGCTTCTTCGTGCCTGGAGTTTGCACCTGGTATGGTGAAAGCCTTCCTTCACCCTAGGCCGGGTTATGTTCCTAAGGTCCCTACTAACACTGTGGACCCCATTATGCTGCAGGCCTTTTGTCCTCCATCAAGGAGGACATTTCCTTTAATCAGATCAGGAAAAACTGTATCTGCTATGACCTACTCGGGCTTTAGATGCCTATGTCCACAGAGCTTCCCTGTGGCGAAAGTCGGATCAACTATTTGTCTGTTTCGGGTCACCCAGAAAAGGTTACCCTGCATCTAAGCAGAGAATGAGCATGTGGGAGGTTGAGGCTATCTCACTTGCTTATGAAGCAGCTGGTCAGCCTTCACCTATGGCTGTCCGGGCCCATTCCCCCAGGAGTAAGGCTGCCTCTAAAGCTCTGTTATCGGGTGTTTGCCTTTTTGAGATTTGTAATGCGGCAGGCTGGTCCTCACCACACACATTTGTGAGATTTCACAACCTGGATCTTGGCTCCACTCCGGGGTCTAGGGTGCTTGTATCTTAGTGTGCGCTATGATTTCACACAAACAGGCATTGGTTATTATGGGGTCGTGGGTATAGTGTTCCCACCGCGTCTCGACGCAGCTCGAGTTCCCTTAAAGGGGAACGTCTCAGGTTACGTATGTAACTCTGGTTCCCTGAAAAGGGAAAGAGACGCTGCGTCACCTGGACATCCTCCCTGCATTTCTGTGATCGACTTGCTTCGGCCTATCAGAAGCTAACGCAGTCTGTTTTCCGGGTATGCTTTATAGTTTCTTGGTCTGTGACGTCACCCACCTATGACGTCTCATCAAACCATTGGACTGATTCTATACGTGCTTCATGATGCAATCACGCAGAAGCGTTTTCAAGTGTCACGTTCCCTCTTCAGGGAACCAGGGTTACATACGTAACCTGAGATGTTTCCTAACATTTCTAAATTACGTTCATAATTTCAACAAACAAAAAATCCAATCAAAGTTAACGAAGTGGTCAAAAAACTACAAAAAATGGAGTAACCACCATCCCCAAATCCAAACATTTGATCTTTCATGTCACTTCCTCCTCCGCCTACACACGGTGACATATATATTCCTAACCCGACAGGTGCATGATACAAATATAAAAATGAACATACTAAATAATAATAATAAACAAATACATAACTTATATACATTAATCATATACAACACTAATTATATACAAATGGCTACAACATGTTGTGTGTGTGTTGGACTGAAACCAGTGGATGGAGGTGAATGGAGCGTCTGGGGAAGGAAAGGCTTGTGTGTGTGTGTGTGACTCACTCTCTGCTGGCCGGTGTTGAGTCTGCGCAGGGACACCTGTAGGACGTACTCCTGATCCGCGTGCAGTGACAGCCAGCTGGACTCGTCCCGGATGTTGGACACACTCGAGGGGATCGATCGCTCCGTTTGCTCCACACACTCTTCCCACCAGCCCTTCACACTCAGACTGACCTCCACCACGGGCAGCTGACTCACGTACAGCCATGCCTGACACAACAACACCATTAGCACACGCTAAACCACACGCTTTCTTTTGTGATCGGCATCAGGCAAAGTTAGCAATGCAAGTTCTGTGAATTACTCTATCGTTCAAAAACTTGGAAAAGTTGGAATGATTATTAATTCAGCATCATTACTCCAGTCTTCATGTCACATGATCCTTCAGAAATCATTCTAATATGATGATTGATGCTCAAGAAACATTTATGATTATTATGGAGTAATGGATAACTCTATCGTTCAAAAACTTGGAAAAGTTGGAATGATTATTAATTCAGCATCATTACTCCAGTCTTCAGTGTCACATGATCCTTCAGAAATCAGTCTAATATGATGATTTGATGCTCAAGAAACATTTATGATTATTATCAATGTTTTTTCTAATTAATATTTTTGTGGGAACTGTGATACAATGTTGTGATGCATTAAATAATAATACATTATTAAGCAAGGACACAATAAATTAATCAAAAGTGACAGTAAAGGAATTTATAATATTACAAAATATTTGATTAACACTTTATAATAATTATACAGCAACAAAGCACTTATATAATTTTCAAACGATTAGTTTATAATTAATTCATAGTTAATATATTGGAGTCTCTACATTGTTAATAATATATAATAGCCTTTATTCAAATATTGAGTTAATTCGTTGTCACTATAATTACTAAAATTATAATTGTTTAATTAGCTCATATGTAAAAAGTTAGATAGTGTTTTGTTATGCTTTGAATTAACCAGATTGTGTGATGAAGTGGTGTACAGTATTTTAAACCAGTTGTTAATGGTTATTCAGAGTAAATGGTCCTCATTTTAGATTAGGTCACAGAAAATTATACTAATTGTCATTAATTAAGTGCTTTTTTAACATAAAATGCATTAATATTAAGTGTTCCTAAAATGTTTACAAACACATTGAGCATAAACTAGCGTCAACTCACTGTACACAAACATTTATTTTATTAATTGATTAACCTTTTAATGATGTCATGAATCATTATCAGCTCTGGTTTAAAATGTTAATGAAGATATTCATACTAAAGGTACAACTCAAGACTTGCTGAAATGTACAACACAGCAATAGAAATGTACAATATTCACAAATTAGTTGTGCCATATTATATTATGTACAATATGTATATCCATTAACCCTTTCCCAAACCTAAACATCACCATGCTGTCAATATGTCAATACTGTATGTTTTTAGTCTATGCAAATGTATGTGTGGTAGAAAACAAATCATACATAAATACATGCAGTGGAATCACACTGTTAAAATATCTTATTTAGAGTTAGGATACAAATCATTAAAAACGTTAACTCTTATATATGAGCTAATTAAATAATAATAATTGTGTAAATTACAGTCACAAGGGATGAAGAACTCACTAATTGTATATAGCCTATTCATATTTTAACAATGTAGATTCTACAATAAATAAACCATGAATTAACTATAAACTAATGGTTTGCAGATTTCTATTGTAAATAAAATATGTTTATGTAAATAAATAATTAATCTAATAAGATCTTTTCACTGATCTTTCTATTCATTAAAGTGGTAAATTTTTTTGCACAGTTTCCACAAAAATTTGTATCAATGTTGATAATAATAATAAGAACCAATAGTGATTAATTATTCATTGATAAGTGAGCATCAAATCATCATATTATAGTGATTTCTGAAGGATCATGTGACACTGAAGACTGGAGTAATGATGCTGAAAATTCAGCTTTGATCACAGTAATAAATTTCACTTATTCACATAATATTTACTGTATCTTTGTTCAAATAAATGCAGTCTTGTTGAGCATAAGAGACTTATTTAAGAAACGTAATTATTCCCAACCTTTGACCAGTAGTGTATATTTCCAGTTGACTTCGAAATAACCCATAAAAGCTCATCTCTCAACAACTGTACTAAGATAAAACACAAGGAACATGGCTAAACAAAGAACACATAGAAGAAAGCGTCTGTTAGCATTAGAGACATGGAAGACGGAGGGAAAAACGGTGGAGATCACCCGGACACAGCTATTTATGCAAGGATTACTCTTCCTCAGTGAACGAGCCGAGGACGCGGCGGCGCATGTGCTTATTTAATTATCAGGCAAGGGGAAGGGGGGTCCGCAGGAATACTGATGGGGAACCGGCGCTGGGATCCGACGCTAGCATTACCGCTGCAATTAGCACTTAGATTGGAGCTCTAAACCCTCTCATTTGGGAGGTAATTGGAGATCTTGCTGCTACCTGAGACCAGCGTGACTCTCCGGCACACGTGTGGTGCTGATGCAAGGGGAAGGGGAATTTATTTGAATGTTTATGTTGTTAAGAGGCGATTCACAAAAGAATATGAGTCGAGAATGCCAATAAATGTAGTGTCTTCGTAACACTGAGAGTGGGATGTTAGTTTTTACAATGTGACCTGATCCAGCAAAATGAGTCACAGTGACCCACATTTCAAAATTGAGATTTTGGTATTAATTGAAAGAGGAGACCATAAGCTTTCAAATGATATCCTAG
The DNA here is from genome assembly GCA_036326025.1 of Chrosomus eos. NCBI lineage: Eukaryota > Metazoa > Chordata > Actinopteri > Cypriniformes > Leuciscidae > Chrosomus > Chrosomus eos. The sequence continues at coordinate 36,284,423 of CM070831.1, forward strand.
TCAAAGTCATACCTTGAATGGTTGTAAAGATATACATTTGAATTATGGTCATCTGCCCTCTTTTTTTCAATTGAAAAATTGATATCTTTCAAAATCCACTGCATTTAAAGGGATAAACTATTTATTTTACAGCTTAATTTGACCAAAGACATTAATATATATATATATATATATATATATATATATATATATATATATATATATATTATATATATATATTGCTATTACACCAGGCTGAAGCAACAACAATTACAACAATTTCTTAATGTCTTAAACTTTCACTTTTCACCTATCTCCCAAGAACAGATATGTATGGCATTCTCAGTTGCTATAATACACAGTTATAATCAAGCTATTCATCTGCTTCTCAAAGTATACACAACACAGTACTTAATTACATATTTTAAAACATTAATTCTGTACTTTTCACAATGCAAGGCCAATCATAGTCTGATTACTGTATATACACTACTGTTCAAACGTTTGGGGGAGTACAATTTTTTTTTTGTAAAGAAATTAGTACTTTTATTCCACAAAAATCAGTAAATTGAACAAAAGTGTCAGAGAAACAATTTTTTTTAAAAATGAAAGTTCAGTAATCTGCATAAATGCATTGTGAGTGTAAGATGAGCCACCTGAGAGATCTGATTGGGCTGCAGGATCTCCTTCACCATGGACGTGAAGTTGTCCTGTTTCCCGTCACAGGCGGCGATTAGCTCGGGAAGACTCTCGATTGGGCCTCGATATCCACCGCTCCACCTCCTGTCCACCAAAACACAGTCACATGACCCTCAATCACACAAGAGCCTGTTTCCCGCTGTCACAGCATGATGGATCCTGCTCGGCCTGATCCCTCTCTTACCATTTTTATTGTGTTTCCACCAAATTACACTCGCCGCGGGACGCGTCCGCACTGAAATGTGTTACCCCGACGGCAGTGATGTTAGCGTGTGCATGTGTGCCCGCTGATGGTGTTTGCGCAGTGAGATAAGAGATGGCGACGGGATTAGCCGCTAAGACATGTTACGCTGTCATGATCAGCGAGCCTCAGGTGAGAAGTTTAAACACGCGGACGGGAAGTGAACACTCGCTTCTCTCTGGGACAACGGGTTAGGATCAGGAGAGCGGAAAACACACGGGTGGAGAGGAAGAGAAAGTCAAGACTGCTCTGAAATAGTCAATAAGGTTGCCAGAACAATATAAAATAGGGAACATTTTGCATGACATTACAGTCAAACTAAAAACCATTCAGACAACAGATATAATTTACTAGTGTGTGCAGGACACTATCGTTCATTTATATAAGTGAGGAGAGCTAAATAAAGTAAACTGTGACATATTATACCCAAAACACTCTTTATATAGTGACTACCAATAAAATTTGGGACCAAAAGTTATTCAGACACTTTGAGCCGATCATGTTTTGCTGAAGTGTGTTTTCTTTAATTGCTAATGTGAGCTCGTTACACCACAGACTGAACAACATTAAGCATTGCTTGGTAATTGGTTGAGCTAAACTGGTATTATCTAATTGTGTTCTTAAATTTAACAGCTGACAGATATTCAACATAATTCATGTGTGAGACAGAAGGATGGACAAAACCAGTGAAATATCAAATATCACCATTTTCTAAACTATAGTGAATAAACTGTGATAATGTGAGAAATGTCGAAGGTGTCTGAATTTTTTTTTGGTTTGACTGTATATTTTATCTATCTGGAAGATCTTGGTCATACTACCCCCATCTGCAAATATATGTACACAGGGTTTAACATTAACATGACCATACGGGTGGATCTCAGCAGTGGCATTTAACAATCATACTAGCCACTACTCGTTTAACACAGTCACTACTAGCCACTACTCGTTTAACACAGTCACTACTAGCCACTACTCGTTTAACACAGTCACTACTAGCCATACTCGTTTAACACAGTCACTACTACTAGCCACTACTCGTTTAACACAGTCACTACTACTAGCCACTACTCGTTTAACACAGTCACTACTACTAGCCACTACTCGTTTAACACAGTCACTACTACTAGCCACTACTCGTTTAACACAGTCACTACTAGCCACTACTCGTTTAACACAGTCACTACTACTAGCCACTACTCGTTTAACACAGTCACTACTACCACTACTCGTTTAACACAGTCCCTACTAGCCACTAAAGTTTAACACAGTCACTACTACTAGCCACTACTCGTTTAACACAGTCACAACTAGCCACTACTTGTTAACACAGTCACTACTCGTTTAACACAGTCACTACTAGCCACTACTCGTTTAACACAGTCACTACTAGCCACTACTCGTTTAACAAGTCACTACTACTAGCCACTACTCGTTTAACACAGTCACTACTAGCCACTAAAGTTTAACACAGTCACTACTACTAGCCACTACTCGTTTAACACAGTCACAACTAGCCACTACTCGTTTAACACAGTCACTACTCGTTTAACACAGTCACTACTAGCCACTACTCGTTTAACACAGTCACTACTAGCCACTACTCGTTTAACACAGTCACTACTCGTTTAACACAGTCACTACTCGTTTAACACAGTCACTACTAGCCACTACTCGTTTAACACAGTCACTACTCGTTTAACACAGTCACTACTAGCCACTACTCGTTTAACACAGTCACTACTAGCCACTACTCGTTTAACAGTCACTACTAGCCACTACTCGTTTAACACAGTCACTACTAGCCACTACTCGTTTAACACAGTCACAACTAGCCACTACTCGTTTAACACAGTCACTACTCGTTTAACACAGTCACTACTACTAGCCACTACTCGTTTAACACAGTCACTACTAGCCACTACTCGTTTAACAGTCACTACTAGCCACTACTTGTTTAACACAGTAACTACTAGCCACTACTCGTTTAACACAGTCACTACTAGCCACTACTCGTTTAACACAGTCACTACTAGCCACTACTCATTTAACACAGTCACTACTCGTTTAACACAGTCACTACTCGTTTAACACAGTCACTACTAGCCACTACTCGTTTAACACAGTCACTACTCGTTTAACACAGTCACTACTAGCCACTACTCGTTTAACACAGTCACTACTAGCCACTACTCGTTTAACAGTCACTACTAGCCACTACTCGTTTAACCAGTCACTACTAGCCACTACTCGTTTAACACAGTCACTACTACTAGCCACTACTCGTTTAACACAGTCACTACTCGTTTAACACAGTCACTACTACTAGCCACTACTCGTTTAACACAGTCACTACTAGCCACTACTCGTTTAACACAGTCACTACTAGCCACTACTCGTTTAACACAGTCACTACTAGCCACTACTCGTTTAACACAGTCACTACTACTAGCCACTACTCGTTTAACACAGTCACTACTACTAGCCACTACTCGTTTAACACAGTCACTACTAGCCACTACTCGTTTAACACAGTCACTACACTACTAGCACTACTCGTTTAACACAGTCACTACTAGCCACTACTCGTTTAACACAGTCACTACTAGCCACTACTCGTTTAACACAGTCACTACTAGCCACAACTCGTTTAACACAGTCACCTACTAGCCACTACTCGTTTAACACAGTCACTACTAGCCACTACTCGTTTAACACAGTCACTACTACTAGCCACTACTCGTTTAACACAGTCACTACTAGCCACTACTCGTTTAACACAGTCACTACTACTAGCCACTACTCGTTTAACACAGTCACTACTAGCCACTACTCGTTTAACAGTCACTACTCGTTTAACACAGTCACTACTACTAGCCACTACTCGTTTAACACAGTCACTACTAGCCACTACTCGTTATTTAACACAGTCACTACTAGCCACTACTCGTTTAACACAGTCACTACTAGCCACTACTCGTTTAACACAGTCACTACTACTAGCCACTACTCGTTTAACACAGTCACTACTAGCCACTACTCGTTTAACAGTCACTACTCGTTTAACACAGTCACTACTTTACCACTACTTCGTTTAACAGTCACTACTCGTTTAACACAGTCACTACTAGCCACTACTCGTTTAACACAGTCACTACTAGCCACTACTCGTTTAACAGTCACTACTCGTTTAACACAGTCACTACTAGCCACTACTCGTTTAACACAGTCACTACTAGCCACTACTCGTTTAACACAGTCACTACTAGCCACTACTCGTTTAACAGTCACTACTCGTTTAACACAGTCCCTACTAGCCACTACTCGTTTAACACAGTCACTACTAGCCACTACTCGTTTAACACAGTCACTACTACTAGCCACTACTCGTTTAACACAGTCACTACTACTAGCCACTTTGGCAGGTTTAATTTTATATATAATATATACATTTTCAACTGTAGTCTTTAAAGAAGGCATCTGAAATAATAAACTAAGTGCAATTAGTGTTGTCAAAAATATCGATACATGTCATCACTCTTTCTCTCTCATCTCCCCGACTGCGAGCTACACACAAACCTGCCTCCACTCACTCACTCCTTTCATTTGCTCCGGACGAATATTGTTGCTGTTACAGGGCTTGAATTTCAGTGTGGGATTGTGTGGTATTGTGCAGAATTTAACTCGCACAAAATAATGTTAAAAAAAATAAAGTTCTCCTGTGGTGAAAATCCAGCTTTTATTGTTGTTTATATGTCTGTGTGGTGTTTTTAATATGCAAAACCATGTGTAAATTCATAAGTCGACAGCATTGCTGACTATTTTCTCCTTAAAACTGCAGTGAAATCAAGACGTCACAAACTACCTTGTAACCAATCAGATCAACATGTGATCGTCAACCAGTGGATCTCTGAGTGATTGAGTGAGTGGAGGCGGGGCTCATTTGCATATTCAATGAGGCAAGGGTGTCGAGTTACATTCAAGATATTTTAAGGCTATTTTTAAATTATTTGTAATTTGGGTGATCAAAGATGAGTTTTAAGCGATACAATTATTGACTAAAGGGGACTTTAAGTGACCCTACACAGTTGAGAAAGAAACCGCATGTGTAACAGTACAATAGATCAGTGCGTCAGGTCTTAAAGTGACAGCAGCCTAATATACCAGCTGCCAAATTATGTGATGATATTAAAAAAACATATCTATATGACCGTTTTTTCCCTTTGGTATCGATGTCAAAATTGTGGCTAGTGTAAATGCTGAGTGGCTAGTAACTACTAAAACCACACATAGCAGTTAATGTCAAGCCCTGTATGCACACATATCAGACTGTATGCTTAAAACCCAGGCTCCTCTACAGGGAATCTCTATATAACTTATAATATGTTGAACTGAATGTTGCTTATCTTATTCTACTGACCCCAGGTGTGTTTTCCTGCTTAGACATACAGCAAGTCTCCATTTATCTGATGCTGTAGGGATAAGACTGAGCAGCAAACATTGTGAGCAAAACAACCGGACGCTAACAGCAGAACAATGCAGGGCCACACAGACGCTGTGGTCACAGCTGTCCTCAGGAGCACCTTCGGGTCACTCCATCAAACCTTGTGACCTGAATAACATCTCATAACTCGTGCTGGATCACAAGCTCTCGGTGCACTCGAGGAATCAAGCAGTGACACTTTCTATAGCTACACACATAATATTGAAAATCCATTCACCTGGTTAAACTGGAACAAAACGTGGAGCAACAGAATTGTCCACAACAATATCTGTATGTTTTATGTTCTGTTTTCATCCCCTTTTGTTCCACGAGTTACGAGTTAGTTAATATTAGGGGTGTGAAGATACACTTAGGTCACGAGACGATGACATTGGGTTCACAAGATGAAATGACATTTTTAATTAAGAAACACTATATCAATGACAAAATATGACTGAAAAATAGTATTTTATTCGACGAAGTCACACGATGCACAACAATGCAGGTGTATTGTACTTATTATTTAACTAATCTAGGGTTGTCACTAACGGTTATTTTGGTAATCGAGTAATCAGTCAATTATTTTGACCATTAATTGAATAATCGGATCATATTTTTGGGGGTAATAAAAATAGACCTAATAGCCTTTAAAATGACTTTCAAACTTTTTAAACTTTTAAACTTAAACTTTTTAAAAAAAAATTAAATAAACAACAGTTCGCATATTTAGAAACATTGTTAGTGTTGGTTTATACATGATAGTATTATGCTATGCTATATTGCGATTTTTAAATGTTTTTTAATATATCGTGCAGCCTTAGAAAACGATCTAATAAAGCAGTCATTGAATTCTGGTCCGTGGAATACACCACTTCTGTTATTTAATTTAACCCAATATTTAATGGAGAAATCGTGACAGCCCTACACTAATCAGTTCTACTTTCAGAGTATGAATTATCAGTAAAGGACAAGAAAGTTTTGCCACAAACTCTACTCAGTCATGCTAAAATCGCAAAAAATATCATCATGTTTTAATATCTCGTCACACCCCTAGTTAATATTAATGTTGGTTCAGCATAATCTCTGATCTATAGCAGGTCAGTAGTTTTCTGTTATCTAACACAAGCAGATTATCTAACATGTTATGTAATATTAGTGGAGCCGTCGATGTAAAAACGAGCGATGAGTGTTAATGAAATAAGGAAGTAGCGCACCGCGTACATGACTTTTAGAAGTATTAGTACCTGAAGACGTAGAGATCCTGCTTTTCAATGTGAGGAATCGTGAGCAGGGAGGAATCGTGAAGCCATCTGGCCTGAATGATCATCTGCACAAGATTACAAATGCTGAGCGCAGACACGAGCCATCCTTCATTCGCCACCACATCCAGCATAGCCTGCACACAACAGCAAACACACACACATCAAATCAAAACTTAACATTATACGCATGGCAGGATGTTCAAATATGACGATACTCAACATTGGGTTCACAAGATGAGATGACATTTCTAAGAAACACTATATTTAAGAAATCTTCAATGACAAAATATGACTGAAAATTACTAAACAATTAATTTTGACAATTAATTGAGCAATTGGATAATATTTTTTAGGGTAATAAAACAGACCTAAGTGAACAATAGCCTTTAAAATTAAAGTATATATATACTGTGTGTAGACATATTTTATTATGTGTATTATGAGGTGGTCATTCTTGATTACAAATAGTGGGCCACACACACAAAAAGTTTGAAAACCTCTGATGTAATACACACAATAGTATTAACAATCAACTAGTTGTAATAAGTGCCTGCAGAAAGCGTAACGGCCTGGTGACTGTTGTTCTTACGCTTTACAGCAGATCAAATCCTTCCATGAGTTATACTAATTTTTTATTCAGTGAAATCAAAACTTAACATTATATACATGGCAGGTAATTAAAATATGCTAACAGAGCTCATCCAAAAAGAAAGAGCATATATCTAGATGAAGAACACGGAGAGTGTTTAACAATCATTTTAGTTTAGAGTAGAGAAACATCACAGAAAGCAATTGATGGCATTTGATATGATCTTTCTGTAAATATATTCATACTTCTAAAATTAGTCCATTAAGAATCTCACTGAACACTATTAGTATGTCTGTCGTTATATGGCAACCGTCTTCCACATGTCCTCAGTGTTTCTCTTCCTCTCTCGAAGCTGAAAGTCTGCTGAGCTAACAAACTTAATTAATCAGAAAGTCATTTCCTCAGTAACTATGAGTAAAAAGCACCTGAAGAGCACCGGAAAGCCCTGCAAGTTAATCAAAATGCTAATGCAGGACAAATTAAAGTTGTGATTAACATTTCACAGTCGCCGCTTGAGTAAATTGAGGACAGCAACAGGATGAGATGACAAACCTTTCCGGGACGAGAGACAGACTGAAGAATAACAGTAATTCAGAGAGCTTGACCAATAACCATACATGCCAACCCTCCCGATTTTTCCGGGAGACTCCCGAATTTCAAAGCCCCTCCCGAAAATCTCCCGGACCGACCTTTCTCCCGAATTTCTCCCGATTTCCGAGTGCGGGTGCGAGAGAGACACCCAGCCGACGGGGTGTCATTGGTTGTTGCGTTAAATCTTACTTAGAAACAATAGTGCTATTTTCTGATTGGCTAACAACACCAGACGAACAACACCAGAGGAGACGCGCGGCCAGAGTTTAGGGCGCTGCGGCATATTAAATATAACAAATAGTTTTTCAGCGTGAGAAACACAATGTGTGGCGGAAGAGCGTGACAAAAGACCGAAATGAGTGACTGTCACGCTCAATGCTTGACACTTCAGAGCCCTGCTGATGTGTGATGAAGCACAAGCAGAAACACGGATAAAGCCTATGTATTTTGTATTTACACTTCTCTTGTAAGTAATTCGTGGCTGCTGTCAGTGAAAATTGCTCTCCATTATACAAATATATATATATATATATATATATATATATATATATATATATATAATACAAAAAATATTGTACAAAAAAAATTTGCGTTTGTGATATATTGATTGACAGGTGTTCTAACCAATCATACTTCGCCATCCGCCATTTTGTCCGAAAAAGCAGCCAGAAGAGTTAGGAGGATTTTAACTTGGTAAAATGAATATACTGGCGCCTTTCCGCGGTTAAAACAACATTACTTCTTATGTTCGTTCATGTTTATTTGATGCTATAAATGAACTAGAAGGAAGAGATGATCGGATCACGAGCAGCTTTAACGGATGCTCTACAGCGATCTGTCACGGCACATTAAAGAGCCACAAAACGGTATTTATTGTTTAAATTTCTTTCAAAAAATGACCACATTTGAAAGCTGAGACTTTGTTTAACATGTTTAATATCAAAAGTAACCGAAAAGTAACCTGGTCTGTCCTGTCTGTCCGCGTGTTGTCAGTCTCCTCTCTGCTCCGCGATGTATTTTTCACTGCGTGAGAACATGGTGAGAGCGTGAGAGCGGCGTAGCTTGTCGGAACATAGCGACAGTAACTAAGGAGGGCGGGTCTTTGCGAAGGGTCAAATAATCAAAATTAAGTGAGTTTTTGCTTAAAAAAAGCTAAATTATTTGCAGATGGGGTGAGAAAAATAATGTTAATTCAAACAGAAACAAGGTTATTTTTATCACCCCATTGGCAGATCATTCTGCTTGTTTTAAGCAAAAACTCACTTCATTTTGATTTAATTCCCCAGAAAACAAGACTTAATATCTTACGTCATTTTACTACTTTAGTAAATGCATCTTGATTTAAGAAATGTTTGATATTTGGACTGAAAACAAGACAAAAATACTATTTTTTTTGCAGTGTATCGTCTCTATCGCGGGTATGTCATGTGATGTTGCTGTGCTGCGTGATCAGAAGCTTATTGTTTGTATAAAAACGCATTTTTAAGCAGTGCAGTTTAAGTGATTTGAAATGCAATAAGCAGCGCGAGAGAGAGAGAGAGAGAGAGAGAGAGAGAGAGAGAGAGAGAGAGAGAGAGAGAGAGAGAGAGAGAGAGAGAAAACTTAAAATGTAATGAGGCCGGCTGGGCATCATGGGAAGGGTTAATTGTGACTACTGCAGATACTCAGGTGAAAGAGCGCTGTGATAACAGAGCTGCAACTGCTCACGAACAACACCCACATCAGAGCTAGCAAGCAATCACTGTCTCACAACCACAAAACAACCACACATGTAGACACAACCAACACCTCACACACACACACACACACACACACACCACACACAACACACACACACACACACACACACACACACAGTTGGCAGAGCCAGCGTGGACGATCTGTCCAGTCCTGGCCAGAGAAACTCAAGAGTGCGTCTCAGGCATAGCCAATTGCAAACAGATTCAAAGGTGTGCCATCAGCATGAACAATCGACATCAGGTTGCAGTGCCGGATCAGGCAGCGCAGGGTTTTTATGGCTGCCCCTGAGGAGTGTGTTTTATGACGATCCAAACGACCTCACAGTCCAATATCCATAAATCATATCCACACTTCAGACACTCAGTGTGTTGCACTGTGAGTGTTTACACACGCCAGAATAACAGCGGATGGCAGGGCAGCATTAGTGCGCACACACACACACACACACACACAGACACACACACACACACACACACACGTTTGTTTTTGTGACTTATGAGGACATTCCATAGGCGTAATGGTTTTTATACTGGACAAACTATATATTCTATCCCCCTACACTGCCCCTGTCCCTAAACCTACCCCTTACAGGAGACATGCTGCATTTTAACATTTAAAAAAAAACATAGTTTTTTATGATTTTTAAGCTGTTTGAAATATGAGGACGCATGCAATGTCCTCATATTTCACGTGTAAGTTGTAATACCAGTGTAATACCGATGTCATTATACACATTTGTGTCCTCATATATCACAAAAACAAGCACACACACACACCTGGCAGATGCATATGGTGTTGTCCAGGGCAGTTTTGGTGTCGGTGCTGTAGTCGCTGCAGGGCACACACACACACACACACACACACACACACACACACACACACACACACACACACACACACACACACACACACACCTGGCAGATGCGTATGGTGTTGTCCAGGGCAGTTTTGGTGTCGGTGCTGTAGTCGCTGCAGGGCACACACACACACACACACACACACACACACACACACACTGGCAGATGCGTATGGTGTTGTCCAGGGCAGTTTTGGTGTCGGTGCTGTAGTCGCTGCAGGACACACACACACACACACACACACACACACACACCTGGCAGATGCGTATGGTGTTGTCCAGGGCAGTTTTGGTGTCGGTGCTGTAGTCGCTGCAGGGCGCACACACACACACACACACACACACACACACACACACACACACACACACACACACACACACACACAACACACACACACACACCTGGCAGATGCGTATGGTGTTGTCCAGGGCAGTTTTGGTGTCGGTGCTGTAGTCGCTGCAGGGCACACACACACACACACACACACACACACACACACACACACACACACACACACACACACACACACACACACACACACACACACACACACCTGGCAGATGCGTATGGTGTTGTCCAGGGCAGTTTTGGTGTCGGTGCTGTAGTCGCTGCAGGGCACACACACACACACACACACACACACACACACACACACACACACACACACACACACACACACACACCTGGCAGATGCGTATGGTGTTGTCCAGGGCAGTTTTGGTGTCGGTGCTGTAGTCGCTGCAGGACACACACACACACACACACACACACACACACACACACACACACACACACACACACACACACACACACACACACACACCACCTGGCAGATGCGTATGGTGTTGTCCAGGGCAGTTTTGGTGTCGGTGCTGTAGTCGCTGCAGGGCACACACACACACACACACACACACACACACACACACACACACACACACACACACACACACACACACACACACTGGCAGATGCGTATGGTGTTGTCCAGGGCAGTTTTGGTGTCGGTGCTGTAGTCGCTGCAGGGCACACACACACACACACACACACACACACACACACACACACACACACACACACACACACACACACACACACACACACACACACCACACACACACACTCACACACACACTCACACACACACACTCACACACACACACACACACACACACACACACACACACACACACACACACACACACACACACACACACACACACACACACACACACACACACACCTGGCAGATGCGTATGGTGTTGTCCAGGGCAGTTTTGGTGTCGGTGCTGTAGTCGCTGCAGGGCACACACACACACACACACACACACACACATACACACCTGGCAGATGCGTATGGTGTTGTCCAGGGCAGTTTTGGTGTCGGTGCTGTAGTCGCTGCAGGGCACACACACACACACACACACACACCTGGCAGATGCGTATGGTGTTGTCCAGGGCAGTTTTGGTGTCGGTGCTGTAGTTGCTGCAGGACACACACACACACACACACACACACACACACACACACACACACACACACACACACTGGCAGATGCGTATGGTGTTGTCCAGGGCAGTTTTGGTGTCGGTGCTGTAGTCGCTGCAGGGCACACACACACACACACACACACACACACACACACACACACACACACACACACACACACACACACACACACACACACACACACACACCTGGCAGATGCGTATGGTGTTGTCCAGGGCAGTTTTGGTGTCGGTGCTGTAGTCGCTGCAGGGCAGTGGTGCGCGGCTGAAGTGGGCCTGCAGGAGAAGGTGTGTTTTGGTGTGTGGGCTGTCGTAGGAGTGAGGGTTGACCGGCACTGGGAGCCGCTGGGCCAGTTCACTGTTCAACTGGTCCTCGTTGTGCCGGACCGGGAGCTCAGCGTACTCCTCGGCTTCCTGAGAACACACACGCACACACACACACACAGTCACTGAACATCTTCATTCACTCAAAAACACATGACAATCCACTTCTAGCTTATATTCAGTTAAAGATTAAGAACTGCGATGGACAAATATAGGGCTAGATTTAGTAAACAGTAGCGGTGAAACAAAATATCATAATACAAAAATGCATATGTATCGTGGATAATGACAATATGTATTGTGTATAATTCACCCAAAATGGAAATTACTGTGTGAGAAAGTTTTTTCAAATAACACGCTCCAGGGGCCTATACCATGAAGCCGGTTTAGGTGGCTAGCCAGGTGTGTTTCAGTTTAGTTTGCGCAAACCCTGGGTTTTAGGCACCATGAAAGTGGTCTGGCTTTTAGCAGTGTTCATCGCCATAGTAACTCACAGTCCACGGCTAACCTCGTCCGGGGCAGGTGATGTTCCAGGTAAGAGATCTTAAACTGAACTTGGACCAATCAGCCACCCGTTTCTACTCCAAATTAAGGTCACTACAAGACAAAATTGTCTGGCTTTTACTAATACTTATTTAGAATAAAAATGTTGTATGATTTAGATATTACTTATGTAATTATTATAACCTTAATCGATCACACATGTACAATTTTAGTTGCACAGTTTAAATTAATAAATATACAAGGTAATATAAATATGCTTTAGAATCAATAGATAAACTGTACATTTACTACATGTGAGCTTAAATGTTCAATAATAATACCTTTATCAATGTACAAACTAATTTCACAACTTTTACTTGCACTGATATAGCAAGACTTTTTAGTTATCCTCTTTAAACAGCTATTTTCTTCTGGCTGTGTAAATTTGTTTAAATTCTTACTATTTTTCAATCTTGTAATATTCTTGCAAAAGAGAGAACTTAAAGAGATAGTTCACCCAAAAATGTAAATTCTGTTAGTAATTACTCTCCCTTTTGGGTGAGCTATCCCTTTAATCTCGCTGCTTCTCTCGCGAGAAATTAATCTCAGTTTCACTCTTTCTCAGCATGTGATTGGCTGTTCGCTACTGATGTCACTCCTAAACTCAGGATCAAAGCCCGAGTTGACAGAGAAAGTTGATGATCAGCATCATAGTACCAGCAAAGCCTGGTTAGATTGGTTTGGTTTTGTCAACTCAAAACTAAACCTGTAACCCTGAGTTTGTTCAACTACCATCGTGGAACAGGCCCCTGGTGGAGTTAGAAGCTCGTTTTTTTATTCTAAAACCACTTTATTTATGTTGTTCTGTCGGATTATAGTGTCGATTTCACTGAATATGATCAAAAAATGTTGCCGACGGCAGCTTAAAACTGCTATATAATGTTGAATATGTGGGGGAGTATTTGTGGGTCCTGATAATTTTTTATGTTACCAGTAAAAAGTGGCCTACATTATTTTAAATATATCTAGTCAGTGACTGAGTTCACGCATAATCGTCTAAAATAATTCTGTATTTTCTTCAGAATCATGAATATTGTTATTCTGGTGTCTCTATTGTACTGTGCTTTGGGTTTCAGCACCAAGTTCAAGACTATTCATTTACACACACAATGTAAAACCACATGTAGCATTTTAATAACAGTTCATTTTTTGTTAAACTTTTGTCATATGTCTTGGAGTATCAGAATAATATTGTATCGTGATATGCACTTCTCGAGTGCCGTAGTTCCATGGAATGTTCAGATTTTGGTGGGTGGAGCTCAAACTGCAGGATATTTATATTTATGCATGTGATCTAACACAACTTACAGTGCACTGCAGGAATACACAATAATTATAATTGAACTTTTCATCAGCATGTTCATCTGTGAGTCAAACTCCTTCTCAACCACCTGATACTGGACACACACACACACCCAGACACACACCCAGACACACACACACACACACACACACGACAGACACACACACCGGACACACACACACACACACAACACACACACACACACACACACACACACACACACACACAGACACAGACACAGACACAGACACACACACACACACACCCAGACACACGACAACACACACGGCACACACACACACACATACGGCACACACAACACACACACACCAACACACGGACAAGCACGCACACACACGCACACACACACACACACACACAACAACACAGACAACAAACACAGACACACACACACACACCACACACACACACACAACACAAACACGACAACACGACACAGACACAACCACACACACACAACAGCACACACCACGCAAAAAGACACAAACACACACACAGACAAACACAACACACGCACACACGACAACACACACACGACAAACACAGACACACAGCACACAACGACACACAACACGACAACACACACACACAGACAAACACAGACACCACACACACACACACACACACACGACAAACACACACACAGACAAACACAACACACACACACACCACACAACACACACACACACAACACACACACACACACACACACACAACACACACACACACACACGGACACAACACACACACAACACACAACACACACACACACACACACACACACACACACACACACACACACACACACACACACAAACACCACACACACACACACACACTAACACCACACCAACGACACACACACACACACACACACCACACACCACACACACACAACACAAACACACACAACACACACACACACACACACACAACAACACACACACACACACACCACACACAACACAACACCAAAGTCTTGATTTAACCACTTTTCAACCACCTGATACTGGACACACACACAACACACACACACACGCACACAGCGCACACACACACACGCACAACACCACACACACACACACACACCACACACACCACACACCCCACACACACACAAGTCTTGATTTAACTCTTACTTCTCAACCACCTGAGCTACTGGACACACACGGACACACACACGTCTTGTTTTAACCGTTTATAGCTTTGTTGTATGATTTTAATTGGCAGTTGGACTGGAGAAGGTCAGGACCGCAGTGTGTGTGTGTGTGTGTGTATCGTGTCTCTTGACTCGTGTCTCATTATGAAGCGCTCCACGGTAATTACAGCACAATACGTGTGAGCGAGGAGCTGACGGGGGCGTCTCACACAGGGGTCGTTTGCTGCTATTGAGCGAGTGGTTGGGTTCTGCCCACCTCATGTCAGGCTTTGTTAAACGTTAGACAGCGAGTGTAAGTGGATAATCAAGCAGGAAACATGTAACTGTGAGGATCAGTGATTTATCCTGCAGCCTCGGGCGTCATTACCACATTAACATGTGCTCTTTTCCTATTACTGACACACACACACACACACACACACCACACACACACACACACACACACACACACACACACACACACACACACACACACACACACACACACACACACACACACACACACACACACACACACACACACAACACACAGTTAATATTCACAGACATGACTCAAAGCTCCTCGTCTCTATATTCTGACCAGTTCAGCAGAGCATCAGGTAATGTGAGACTCTTCTGTTTGCCCAGGTCATGTCTTCTTTTATTATTTTAGGAAGGTTATGGTTATTAATCTGGAGAATGATTGTCTGTAAAAACCTCTTGCACAGTTATAACACAAAATATTGCATTAAATGAACCTTTAAATTTATTTTATTCATGCTTATCTGCAGTATTTAAAAGCTTTATTTAATATCTTCAAGAAATAATAAAATGAATCACACAGGCAATAAAATACTTTAGGAATATCCACAGAGAGCATAAAGTTATAAATATAAAACATGCTCTATTTATATTGAACAGGAAGCCATGATGATATTAAGCAAAATCTCAAATTTTCTAATTTTAAATTTGCTAGTTACCTAGTGAACGAATATAAAGTTGGAAAAAGTTTTTATGTAGTAACTTTCAAACAGTCTCAATATTATACATTTATAACTAATTACATTTACCCAACTCTTACATTTTATAAATAACTGAAAAAAATATTTGTCCAAATCTTAATCTTAAGAGTCTAAACTATCAAAATATAAGAAAAAAAAAAAAATTATTTATTTATTTATTTATTTAAATAAATATATAAATATATATATATATTTTTTTTTACATATTTTAAATATGATTGAAGAACAAAACACTATACTTGGTTATGTTATTTATCTGAAAAAAATATTTGGCAAAAAACTACAGCCAAAGGTTTTATTTTATTTATTTTAAGGAAAAAATCATACATTGACTATAAAATAATCAGTTATTGATATTTCATTGATTTTCCCTTGTTTTTGCTCGAGTTCATAATTTATTTGTATAATAGCTGGACAAAAATGATGTCGGCACAATTTGGTATGTTTTGTTGCATTATTTGTGATAACGCAATCAACTATAAGCACAACTGCACAATATGCTTACACAATCTTAAACACATTTTTTATAATATTTAAATAAGGTTCAAAAATCATCACTTTTTGTCTATCACGGACATCACTTTTGGCCACTACTGTAATATAATATATAATATAATATAATATAACATAATATAATATACATAATATAATTTATATAATATAATATATAATTAATTAATTAAGTGTGTTTTCTTAGTAACTCAAAATGATGGAACAGGTTTTCCCCCAAATGGCATAAAGCATAAAGCTGAATAATGAAGTTAAATGTTAAGTTATATTTTTGAAAAGGGCTCAGTGAAATTGTTTAAACTCAGGACAGAAAAGTTGCTTGTTCACATCGGAAGGTCCAAATAAACAGCGATCTGAGCGGGTCAATGATATATTTCACTGATCACACACTCATATTAATATTTGGGGGCACAATTTTTGAAAACTAGCAATAACCATTAAATAAATATCAAAATTAAAGCTGCAAGCAGCGATGGGCGGGCCCTCGCACATGTAGCGCGTCGGGGAGTGATGCGGCCGCATATTCTGTTGCATATTCTGGAGCTCTGCCAGTGCGGCTGTGAATTTGCTACGCTTTTCAGACACTGCATGAAGGTGTTATACGTCACTTCCTGTTGCCAGCAGGTGGCGCTATGACTGTGGGTGAATGTGGGCATGTACATGAGTTCAGGGCAGGACTCTTATCCTACATGTAAAGTTTGGTGCAGCTGTGAGCATGTATACTGAAGTTACAACCACTTCCTGTGTCATGGCGGTGAGTTGATCTTTGATGGCATGCCACGGACACACCGATTGACGAAAACTCGCAGATAGCACAACTTTTCATCGTCAATGCCTTTAGAAGGCACAGCAGAAATTTCAAGTCGATCGGACTAAATCCCTAGGAGGAGTTCGTTAAAGTACGGAGTGTGTAAATCAGCCAAAATTTGACGAAAAATTCAAAATTGCTGACTTCCTGTTGGGTTTAGGGCATCGCTCCAAGAGGCTTTTTTGTGCGTCTGGACATGGTTGATGTGCCACAGAAATTTCATATATGTAGGTCAAACGTGCGGCGGGGGCTGCTTCGTTAAAGGTCACTTCCTGTTGCCAGCAGGTGGCGCTATGACTGGGGGTGAATGTCGGCATGTACATGTGTTCAGGGCGGGACTCTTGTCAAGCGTGCAAAATTTGGTGCAGATCTGAGCATGTACAGCAAAGTTACTCCAACTTCCTGTTTCATAGCGAATCATCGATGCCACGGACACGCCCATTGACGAAAACGCGCAGATAGCACAACTTTTCATCGTCAATGCCTTTAGAATGCACAGCAGAAATTTGAAGTTGATCCAACTAAATCCCTAGGAGGAGTTCGTCAAAGTACGGAGTGTGTAAATCGTCCAAAAATGGCCGCCAAATTCAAAATGGCGGACTTCCTGTCGAGTTTAGGGTATGGGTTCTTGAGGCTTTTTTGTGCGTCTTGATATGATACACGTCCCCACCGAATTTCGTGCATGTAGGTCGAACATGGACGAGGGGCTAATTTTTTCTAATTTTCTAGGTGGCGCTGGCGAGCCATTTTGCCACGCCCATCCGCGAAACCCACAAAATACAAAATTTTTCACCAGTCCTGACATGTGTGCAAAATTTGGTGACTTTTCGAGCATGTTGCGGCCTCGAAAATGGGGCTTACTTTGCAGAAAAAAATAAAAAAAAGAAAAGAAAAAAAATAATAATCCTAACAGTTTCAAGAGGGACCTCGCACCTTAGTGCTCGGGCCCTAATTAAATGGCTAAACACTGACTAACAGAAATTCAGATTTAGTCAAATTTGGTAATCACACTAAGATTTGTGCTTTTACTGGGACAGCAAGTCACAGCATGCTTGTGTAAAGTAAAAAAATATTGTTTAATCTCAATGCTTTGTTTATAAGAAGATGTTGTAACAGTTAGTGTGTATCAGTTGTAACAGTAAGTGTGTATCAGTTGTGCGGTGCCTCGAGTGTGTGAGACAGATGTCATGCTGTGAGGACGTCAGTCGAGTGTGAAAAGCCTTTATGTCTCAATTATGTCTGTGATCAGTGAGAGCGAGGCACTCTAATGAGGCGGGCGTAAAGAGCTGATCATTATCACACCAGCCCTCTGTGTGTGTGTGTGGTGTCTGTCTGTCTGTGTGTGTGCATGTGTGTGTGTGTTCGGTGTGGTGTGTGTGTGTGTGTGCGCATGTGTGTGTGCGGTGTGTGTGTGCTCATGTGTGTGTGTGTGTGTCTGTGTGTGTTTGTGTGTGTGTGTGTGTGCTGTGTGTGTGTGTGTGTCTGTGTCTGTGTGTGTGTGTGTGTGTGTGTGCATGTGTGTGTGCTCGTGTGTGTGTGTGTGTGTGTGTCTGTGTGTATGTGTGTGTGTCTGTGGTGTGTGTGTGTGTGTGTCTGTGGTGTGTGTGTGTGTGTGTGTGTGTGCCTGTGTATGTGTGTATGGTGTGTGTGTGTGTGTGTGTGTCTGTGGTGTGTGGTGTGTGTGTCTGATGTGTGTGTGTCTGTGGTGTGTGTATGTGTGTGTGTGCGCGTGCATGGTGTGTGTGTGTGTGTCTGTGGTGTGTGTGGGTTGGTTTATGTGATTTATGAGGACACAAATTTGTATAATGACATGTGTATTACACTGGTATTACAACTTATGGGTGGTTTATGAGGACACTTCAAAAGTCCTCATAAATTAAATGGCTTAAAAAACATAAAAAACAATGTTTTATTAAACATTTTAAAATCCAGCATGTCTCCTGTAAGGGGTAGGTTTAGGGACAGGGGCAGTGTAGGGGGATAGAATATATAGTTTGTACGGTATAAAAACCATTACGTCTATGGAGAGTCCTCATAATGCTGTTGCACCAACATGTGTGTGTGTGTCTGTGGTGTGTGTGTGTGTGTGTGTGTCTGTGGTGTGTGTGTGTGTGTGTGTGTGTGTGTGTCTGTGGTGTGTGTGTGTGTGTGTGTGTGTGCGTGCGTGTGTGTGTGTGTGTGTGTGTGCTCAGCTGTATCAAGGTAAACTGGACTCATGGAATAATCATTAACTGTGTCAGGATGTGGTGGTGAAGGTGCTGATGGTGTTTAGAGTGCGGTGAGCCGAGCGCTTCAGTGAGCAGGAGACGAGACGCTGTGAAGCGAGTGTTTGCTCACCGACAGGACGGACAGCAGATCCTGGATCAGCAGCTCCGGCTTCAGCCGCTCCCGGAACATGCGCACGCTCTGGTGCTTCAGGTAATAGTAGGAGGCGATGCGGCCGTAGGTCAGCGGGTCAATGGTCTGACCGTCCTGATCAACACAACAACACAATCACTGATTAACACAATCACTGATCAACAACACAATCACTGATGGGCAGCGACTCTGAACTAGGGCTGTGAAACAATTAATCGCATCCAAAATAAAAGTTTGTGTTTAGATAATATGTGTGTGTGTACTGTGTATAATTATGATGTATATATAAATACACACACATGCATGTATGTATTCAAGAAATATTTGTATGTACTGTATATTTATATATACTTTACATTATATATAAATATTTTATATATAAATAACACATTTTTCTTAAATATATAACATGCATATATCATAATTATACACAGTACACACACATATATTATGTAAACACAAACTTTTATTTTGGATGTTTTATTTTTAATTGTTTCACAGCCCTACTACAACACTACACTACACACATGTATTTACGTGCACAACAGATTGGTGTGATCAAAATAGTTTCTTAGTCAATTACAATTTGTTGTCAATATTGAATATAGTCATAATCATTATAAATATTTAAACCTCGCATTCTGACGATTTTTGATGAGCTTGTTACTCGGCATTCTGGGATTGGTTTCATGAAAACACAATAGTTGTGCCTCGATGCATTCTTTAAATGACGCAGAATTCAAAGGTCACACAAAGGTCGGAGCGAGCGTTGTCAAATGTCAAATCTCGTTGTGCTTTATACTTGTACTGAACTTTTATGAAAAGTGTTAAACAACTGTCTGAAATATATATATATATATATATATATATATATATATATATATATATATATATATATATATATATATATATATATATATATATATATATATATATATATATATATAACATACAAAAATACAGTAAATCCATTTCTGTTTTCTGTTGTACATAATTAATAAACCATCTAAAAAAAATCGCATATTGGTAAGAAGTGGCAACATTCGAATAGCTGTGAGGTGTCTTTAAAAAAACAACCCAAAAACACGTGTATAGTTAGATATTCGAGTAAGTTAAAACCCAACAATTGGTGTAATCCGACATTTTCTCTTAAAAAATATGCAATGGTCACAAAGTGGCATGAATCTTCGGATAGGCTCGTTCTCAGGGAAAGAGGACACAGTTGTAGGAAACAGCCTTTGAACTGGGACTAATTAATTACCCATGATGCCTAAAATGCTCGCAAGGGTTTGGAATTGACCTGATGTTACAACTCTTATGACTACAGATGTGGCAACTATTACCTGAATAATAACATCACAGTAACAGCTGATAATAAGAGAAATAATGAACAAATAACTCTGACAACATTCAAAAGAGCTGAAAACTCATCCAAAAATATTATATAATTTCCTTTTCCTTTAATCCTCTCTCGTCTAGCTAATGCTAATCTAAGCGATGTCTGAAACTGTGTGTTTTCAGCACTTCTTGTGTTGTTTGCCTCTTCATGATGAGAGTATTCTTGCTGTATTCCTCATATGTGACCCTGGACCACAAAACCCAGTCACATGGGTCAATTTCTTGAATTTGAGATTTATACATCACCCGAAAGCTGGATTAATATGCTTTCCATTGGTGTGTGCTTTATTAGGATAGGACAATATTTATTATCTATTATCTATTTGAACATCTGGAATCTGAGGGTGCAATAAAATCGAAACATTGAAAAAATCTCCATTAAAGCTGTTCATTTATGTTCACGATTGTGCAGCATTCACTCACAAAAATAAATGTTTTATATATTTACAGTACCAAACGTACAAAATATCTTCATGGAACATGATCTTTACTTAATATCCTAATGATTTTTGGCATAAAAGAAAAATCGATGATTTTGACCCATACAATGTATTGTCGGCTATTGCCACAAATATACCCGTGCGACATGTGACCTGTGACCATGTGACTGGTTTTGTGATCCAGGGTCACATTTGTAAGGCATCTGCTAAATGTAAATGCAGAGAGTAACGAAGTACAAACACTTCATTACCTTACTTAAGTAGACATTTGGGTTATCTATACGTTATTTTTCACTTCTACTCCTTACATTTTAAAAATAGCCTCGTTACTCCTAATTCATTACGGCTTGTCATCGTTAAAAAACAAAAACAAAAAACTATCCAGATAAATCCCGCCGTCCGGATAGAGTGAATTTGATTGTGATTGGATGAGAAGTGTAAAGATACACCACTATTGGGTCGCCTGCACATGTAGTTCACATATATGCTTCTTTAATGTATTGTTCTAAAATGCATTCATTTTCAATGGACATATATGCGGCTGAAACAGTGCATCCCAATTTTTTCGACATTAACATTGTAATATAACATTATAGTCATTATGGCCTTTATTTGAGGAGTTGGTAGTGCACTATAGGCCCTGTGGCGCGGCCTAAGCTTTTGTCCTTAGTGGCATTTTTTCCCTTACATTACTTTTATACTTTGAATGTCCCATAGAGTCAAAACTGAAATTTCCTGTGTTTTGTCATGATAACAGAGATCTAGGGTCTATGTAACTAACATATAAGCTTCAAAACAGTGGATCCACAGACACATGCACACAGCCTGGGTAAAGTAACTGTGCCTTTTCACGAGCCGTTGTGACTTCTGAATATTTGTGATGTCACAACTACTCAGTCACCAATGGTGGCTCACTCAGAAAACAACAGGCCAATCAGAAGAGAGGCTCATGAATATTAATTAGACAGGCCAAACTCGAGCTGTTCTTGGCAGAGCTCCTGAGAAAGAGCTGTAAACATATATTGACATGGTTTTTGGTACTTATACCACAAATATATATTCTTAAGGACATCAAAGTCTTCAGAAAGTTGTACAATATGGGAGCTTTAAGTAGTTTTGAAACCAGTACTTTTTACTTGAGTAAAATGCTTGAGTTGTTACTAGTATCTAGTATACTAGATTAAACCCTATATCTATGCTTCTACCGGAGTAATGAATGTGAAGACGTTTGAGTACCTGCTGTATCTCCATGCAGTACGAGCACTCCAGGTCTCTCAGGCTCTTCTCCACCAGGGTTGAGAGGTATCGGTTAATGGTTTCATGGCTGGTGTCATCCAAATTATAGTAGCTGAGAACAAACAGAGCGCAGTTAAAAGTGGAGCGCACTAAAATGACTTATCTGCAATATTCAACACAGAAAATATGCTTATTTTAATAGGATTTTGATCTGTAATCTTCTTAATGAGTATCTTTGATGATTCTGAGTATCATATTGAGTATCGTATTTTTCTCGTAAAAATATCTAAACAAGACAAATTTACTTGAGAATTTCACTGGGTATTAACTACTGAAGTATACAACAGCCGCATAACATATTAGTGTATATTGGATAAGATATGAATGATGTGAAGACATTAATATATGTAAATGTAGACGTTTATTCAAAATGATCTTCTAAAAAGCTTGTTTGCATTTTTAATGCAGTTTTGCTAATCAGCTAAAGTTATTATTTTGAAGAATGCTTGGCTATTTTACTGGAAAACAAGGCATGAAGAATTTGATTTTGTCAGATATGATAAATCTATCTTATAAATCTAACAACAACAACAAAAACACTTTTCACACTACATCTGTGCACTATGGAGGAAAATGTAATCATCAGACCAAAGATTAATGTCACATTCATTTCAATTATTTTCAAGTAGATTTAATGGCATAAATAATGACGTATTCTAAATGCATATCTCCTTTTCCTTGTGTGTGAAGAAAACAACACTTCTCAAAGTCAACGGCAAATCTTTCACTAAAGTGATAAACTGTTAAAAGAATTATCCAGCATTAATAGAAATCAAATCTAAACAGAGTGCTTAATAAAAAGTCTTTTTTTACTGCATCTCCATAAACTTTACACTTGTATGTATTATATTATAAATCATATAATAAAGCACATCATAAAGCTGGCAATCGTTTTAGAGATCTAATGTTTGAGTTGGAGAATATTGAGTGAAGACAACAACAACAGGAATATTGGCCAATATGACATGCACACTTAATAAATACCGTACAGAATGTATTTATCAGTGTAGTGTAAGCAAGTAATGCATATACTAATACTGCGAGAGATGTGTGCTTCGCCAGCACAGCTGCGTGTTTATTCAAAAACACCTCCAGTAAAGCAATGCTTTTCTGCACAATGATTCCCAGATTTACTGGAGAGCAGAAATCACTTCCAGCAGAACTGTAAGAGCAACCACATGATACACACACAACTATACACTCCATTACCTCTGAGTGACGGCACACATTTATACCGCTGCTCGTGTGTGTGTGTGTGTGTGAGAGAATAAAAAAACTGTTCATGCTGGTTGTATTGAGACTGTATATTCTGAAACTGCTCATTTTTTTCAGCACACAAAATCTCAAAAGTATTGATAACATGATCTGTGTGTGTTAATTTTTTGAAAAAATATCACAGTGATATGTAAATAAAGATGTGCATGTAAATAATGATCAGCGCACGCATACACACACAATGAAAATGAGTTTTGCCAAAACGAGTTTTGTAAATGATATTAATAAACAGACCACAACCTGACTGTTATAAGCTTCTAGTTAAAGTATATGAATATGTATGTAAATATATATGGTTATAGTTACCGGTATATAAATATATAGTTATAGTTATATAATGTACATATAATTATTTCTAATTAAACAGAGTGGTAGTTTAAAGAAGAGAATAATTGTCAGTCAAAAGTTTGGAATAATTAAGATTTTTTGAATGTTTTTAAAAGAAGTCTATGATGCTCACCAAAGCTACATTTATTTGATAATAATAATAATAAAAAAAAGGAATATCGTGAAATATTATTACTAATGAAATGAACTGTTTTCTATGTAAATATACAATAAACTGTTATTTATTCCTGTGATCAAAGCTGAATTTTCAGCATCATTACTCCAGTCTTCAGTGTCACATGATCCTTCAGAAATCACTATAATATGATGAGTTGATGCTCAAGAAACATTTATGATTATTATCACAGTTGAAAACAGTTTTGTCACTTCATATTTTTGTGGAAACTGTGATACTTTTCAAAGAAATAACGTTCAAATGAACAGAACTTATCTGAAATGGAAATATAACATTATAAAACATGCTAAATCATGCAAGCATGATTTCAGTTTAGCTTTTATGGTAAATTTAGACAATAATACTGATCATTTCAGATTTGTTCAATCATGGATACATTTTTTAGATAAAATGTGCAAAAATTAATGTTTTGTTACTGTACATAGTGTAACTTTAGAAGACTTTAAGGTACTAATATGCATAATTTATGCATGTTAAGAACAAAAACAAGATCCTACAAGATCAAGACTCATTTCCCAGTGCACATCAGTAAATGATCTGCATTATTCCAGCATGATAAAGGATGATCTGCATTATTCCAGCATGATAAAGGATGATCTGCATTATTCCAGCATGATAAAGGATGATCTGCATTATTCCAGCATGATAAAGGATGATTGCATGGCTGTACAGTGATGTGTGTGTGTAGTGAACACCTATACGTGTGATCAATGCCTGGTGTTAGTTCAGCTGATGTGCGGTGTTTATGAGTCCTCCGGGACTCCTGTCCGCTTAAAACTGCTCAGATCCAGCCCATCACGTGCATGTGAAGCTGATGTGCACAGACACACACACAGATAGATGGAGATGTGCCAAACGGAGCGGTGTGTCCTATTATTAATGTGCAACCTTATTGGGAAGAAGCTGTTGTGCTGTTTTTAAATTACATTTAAAAAGGAAAAGCCGTGGCAACATGCTAAAATGCTCTCTGAGGACATCAGCCCTCACACATTATCATTATTCTAAGCTAGTCAGACAGTAACAGGAACTGAATATACAGAAACACCTTGAAATCACACGGTTTAAAGAAAATAGATGCACTTATACACTATGCAGTATGCACTGATGCAGTGTTTGAATTTTCTTAAGTTATTTTGTCATTCAACATCAGATCTTATAGCTCCTCCCCCTCCACTACGTAATTAGCTGTGGACATTAAACACTTAGTTTTTTCTGTTAATTAAGTGCATCATCTGGGTATTTAAAGTGTACTTTTTCTATTTGTAACTTATAGTGTGAAACATAGACTGTATAAAACAATGTACATAGTGTCGTCACCGTAGTGTTTTTGAAGCCCAAAGTGGGCGGAGCCGGCCATCGCCATCTTGGACGCGTGTCACTCCTGGATAAATGAAAATGTGCAGTGAGGTGGATTAGCTGAGGTGACGTGACGCTAACAGACAAACGGCTAGTAGTGACATCAGCGGCAACCCACCTGTCACTCAAGTGGCCACGCCCTTAATTATGCAGAACTTTAAGGTTAGTATTTAAACGGATGAGTTATGAAAAAATTCACCCCCCTCACAGTCGGCATGAAGGGCAAAATTAGCTTTATAGACCAAAACCACTTTTTGTACCAGGCTGTAAACATATTTTTTTTCTGCTGTAAAGTTGGGCATTTTAACATGGGGGTTTATTGGGATTGACCTTTTAGAGCCTGTCTCCAGTGGCCAGTGGATGAAGTGCAGTTTAAGTCACTTCTGCGTGGGATTCGAGAGAGAGAGAGAGAGAGAGAGAGAGAGAGAGAGGAGAAGAGAGAGAGAGAGAGAGGAGAGAGAGAGAGAGAGAGAGAGAGAGAGAGAGAGAGAGAAGAGAGAGAGGGGTTGCCACTTGGTGTGAACTCATTTCTCACTTTTATTTGTACTAGATAACATCACAATAGTGCATGAGTGTGTGAATTAGGATGAACAAAGAACCCAAAATATCTTGATAAAGTACTAAAAAGATGAATTGTGTGTGTTCACACTTGGCAGGTTTAGTCTGATTAAGACAAACTCTGGAGCGATTACTCTGGAGACTACTTTTTGTCAAGGTTTAGATATGTTTTGCTAGATAGGTATCAGGTTTTGCATTACGATTATAAAGAAACATTAACATTTTGTAAGAAAGGGAACATATGGAAAGCATTTTTGTTACTCAGTATTTGGTTATAAAAATTTTTTTCAAAACACTTAGACAGACATTTTGCAATTAAAATAATATTTTTGTCTATTTTGGACTCAACATGTTTTTTCATATTTCCCATTAACTTCCTATGACGGTAATTTTTGACTACCAAGTGTTACTTTTTATTTTTGACCCTTCAACACATCAGAATATTGTCCATGATTTTTTTTTTTTTGTGTTCACATAACTAATGGGACAAAAGTCACCAAGTGTCATTCCATTCAGATGAAGCAAAAAAAAAAAAAAAGTAAAAAAGTAAATTGATTTGGTAATTTTTGACGGCGAGGCTCAGAGTGTTAAACTGCCCTGCGACGATGGAGTCACAAACATTAGCATAGAACAGCCCACATTTACACATCAACCCCTGCTCAGTATTTAACAACAACACAGGACCTTGAAAAACTCAGTTATGACTTTTGACTAAGATTATAAGTGGACATTTTCACCTTTGTTGCCATTGACTTTTGGCTTGCTTAGTTGGGGACATTTCAATTAATATTCAACAAATTGGCTTCCTTGCCTGAACTGAGCTGGACGATGACATCATGGTTTTCTCCAGAGCGGCTAAATATATAAATGAACTAAATTAATAACTTTTTTTACAACAAAAATCAATGAACGTACTTAAGCTGGACTGTGATGCTATTTTCTTCTAGAAACAAACTTTGTTGCATTATCCTCCTGTCATCTCTGTGAAGCAGCTTTGAAACAATCTGTATATATAAATAAATAAATAAATAAAAATAAAAATAAAGGTGACTTAACTTGACATGGAAAAAAATAAAATGAAAAGTGTGGAAAAATATGGCCTATAAAAGCGCTCCGTTGCCTCAGTTATCACAGTAGCCGAGGACTCGTGTGTGTGTGTTCGGGGTGTGTGCAGTGCGGGAGAGGGCACACACAGGTCTTTATGTTTAATGTGGCCTGACAGGCGTGCAAATGTCAGTGGAATGTTCTGGAATCATCTTCTTCTATTCATCGCAGATGTCGGTTCTGCCCTACATGACCCTGTGAGGCTGGTGTGTGTGTGTTTGTGTGTGTGTGTGTGTGATCTCTCAGCCCTGGGTTGTGTGATGGAGGTGTAAACTGTGGTCAGTGTGTCCAGAGATGACGCTGCCATGGAAACACAGTAAGTAATGATCGCTGTGAAAGCGGCTGAAGATGTTTTTCTGTGTTTTCTGCGGTCCAGTCACTGCGGATCCACCGAACAGCTTAGATTTCCCACAAGGCCAATTAACAAAACAAGTAATAACTCTAATTTCTCTTGAACTGTTTATTTTAATTATTGAACCAGACTATTTTCTATTTGTTTATTTGTAGAGCCATCGAATGCAACCTATATCAAACACATACAGTAAGTGCATGTGGAAATGGTGATGTATTTGCTGACATTTTAATGAAAAGTCATCTATTAATTTAACATCTATTAAAACAAGTCTTCCTCTTGAAATTTAATTGTAACTTACTAGTGACACACCTTGGTGAAGATGGCCAATATAATGCAGATTTACACAAATTAACCATTTAATAAAGGCAAATGAGACTGCTCTAATTAAACAACACTACAATACAGATTAATTCATTAACGACAGCTGAGGAGTAAGCTATCATGAACTAACAAAGAGCGATTTCTTACAGCATTATTAATCTAGAATAATGTTTGTCATTTTAGCACCAAAGGTTGTTTTAATGGCAAAAGTAGTAAAATGAAAAAGATTAAACAAACTAAACTATTAAAACACTTTAAGAAAATCTAAGATATATTAATGTGATATTTGACAGAAATTCTGAAACTTTCCTGGTGGGACTTTTGATAAAGAAAGAAAGAAGAAAATATATTCAATAATTTTCTGTATAAAATCTATAATCTAAGTTTATGTTCATTTATGAAAACAGTATTGCTCAATATTACTTTACGATTTCATTAAACTATTAACACATAAACTAATATTAATTAAGGATGGGCACAAGACGTGACAGCAATGATTCATCATGAAAACAATGATCACATGGATGTATATATATATATATATATACATAAACAGTGTAAATTGTTTAAAAAATGAATTGTAGTAGAAAATAAACTTTATAATTAGATTTAGAAGGTAATGCAAACCTGCCTTGTGCGCAATTTACAGTACGTGTTTTTTTTATTTGTGTGCTGATTATTATATCTAAAAATAAATAGCAAGTGAATTTAATAATTTGGGCTCTGTTGTTAATTGTAACCTTTAATATTACAGTGATGTGTAATTAAGGGCTATATACTTTACAGCCGTAGCTAAGATAGATTTTTTATCCTTTGGAATTTTTTTATTATAATTGAACTTATTTAAACACATACACATTTGTTTAGCAATTTTGTGTTTAGGTTTCTCCCTGCTGTACCGAACTAGTATTGTACAGTTACAGTTTCTTCAACACGAGGTACGTACCGAACCGGCACGCTTGTGTACCCTACACCCCTAATACGATATATATAATATATAAATGTTTTGTCCATATTTGTGTACGTAAGGTCTGATGCTGAATGTTAAATTGTTAATGTATGGTGTATGTAGACTTAATGCCCTATATTACAAAATCTGTACAAGTATATCCATGTTGTTTATCGACAAATGCTTAGCGTGAACAAATTAAAGCTTAATGTAAGACTCAATTAAAAAAAACAGTGTAATATCAGCATTATGTTGGCCATCCTGCATTCTGTACATCATGTGACCACTACAACTAAAGCCGGCATTTATAAAAGTCCTTTATGATGGTTGCCTGTCAGACTGTACGAACATGATCGTCGCTGTAAGCCGTGTCACACTGTAAGATCTCAGCTGTCATTAATGTCAGACTGTCCGGCAGTCAAGACGCTTTAAAAACAGACGCACACAAGAAAAGCTGTTTTACATCATCCATCAATGACACGTATGTTCACAGTGAGCTTCATTACACGCAGGATTGAAACCGCTAATGCTACTTTTGGTCATGGCTTGTCTTGACGAACGAAGACGCTGTGACGGTGGTCGTGGGAGAAGTCACTGCAGGACTGAGTCTCAAAGTTTTCCAGAACTTCATCAGAGGTAAAACTGATCATCGCAGCGGTCATTAATCAGCTGTCAATCAACACGTCAAACTTACAATCACAGACGTCAGATTTTAGCCTAGGATCAGAGGATTCTTTCAGGATTTGCTAAACTTGTCCAAAATCACACAGTGTGAACCCGGCTCAAGTATGACATTTAATTTAATATTCAACAATATTGTTGACCTCCTGCTTTGACACCATTATATGAGAACTGAGCTGAGCTGGACGATGACATCACGGTTTTCTCCAGAGCGGCTATATATAAAAATAACTTTTTTTACAACAAAAATGAAACATCACTGAGCTTAAGCTGGGCTGCGACGCTATTTTCTTCTAGAAACAAACTTATCCTCCTGTTATCTCTGTAAAGCTGATTTGAAACAATCTGTATTGTAAAAAGCGCTATATAAATAAAGGTGACTTGACTCTTAATTATATATTAGCTGCTTATTTTTATAATCAATTGTTTTGCACTGAATTACTGAGTGGTGGATGTGTGAGAAACAATTTGACAAATAAAAAAAGTCAAATAAAGGAATCTGAAATGTTCAGCCGTACGTGTCACTGATGACACTGACCTCGGGTTCATGACCAGCCGGCGGAAGAAGTACGTCCACTGTGATGTAATCCATGGCGTCTTGCTTCGAGGCGACGGTTCCTGCTGCGATTTCAGCATTCAAGTGGTCGGAGAGGACACTCAGCAGACTGAGGAGACCGAGAGAACACACACTTCTGTCACAACACAGTCCTAAACAGCGCTGCACAATTCAACACCATTTATGCTGCTCCATCTGAACACCAGGGGGCGTCTCACACACACACACACACACACACACACACACACACACACACACACACACACACACACACACACACACACACACACACACACACACACACACACACACACACACACACACACACACACACACACACACACGTCAAATATGCCCCGCAGAAGTACGATAACACACGTCATTTCAGGGAACCCCTATCGCTGAAGCTGAATAAACAGAAGATTGAAATGCTTTGATTGATTAAACATGACTAATTAATTGCAATGAAACGCAACGCGATTTGCGATTATTTAATGCGCAGTTTGTCAGTGCAGTGCGCTGAGCGGTAGTGAATGTTGCTTCATCTGAACACCAGAGGGCGCTCTCTCTCTCTCTCCATCACAACACACACACACACACACACACACACACACACACACACACACACACACACACACACACACACACACCACACACACACACACACCAAATATGCCCTGCCGCAGTACAACAACACGCATCATTCCAGGAAACCCCTATCAGGCATCATCGCTGTATCTGAATAAACATAAGATTGAAAGCTTTGATTGATTAAACATGATTAATAAACACACGACTGTCGTATTCTGTGTCAGAAGCACATCATCTCACAGGAGGAGGAGCTCAGCTGTCCTTATGAAGTGAGTGGAGTAAAGCATGTTATTAAATGTTGTCTTTTGTTGGACAGGAGGTTCATAAATGACTCTCATGTTTGACGTGTGTTGCTTTTTCAAATGCACACTATAAGCGACTCAAACTCAGTGCTTTCAGAGTGAGCCGCGTTTAAGAGCCGATCATCAATGACAAACTGCGCAGAAAAAACAATCACAGACTTTGCGATTTCAAAATCGCGACAAGTCAAATCAGTTTAAAGTGCGATTACATGGAAATAGCGATTAATCGTGCAGCGCTAATAAACACACACTGCCTTATTCTGTCAGAAGCACATCACCTCACTGAAGGATGAGCTCAGCTGTCCTTATGAACTGAGTTTGGAGTAAAGCATGTTATTAAATGTTGGACAAGATGTTCATAAATGCTTCTCATGTTTGAAAAGATGTTTGACGCATGTTGCTTTTTTCAATGCACGGTATAAGTGACTCAAACTCGCAGCGTTTACAGAGCCGTACATTAATAGCCAAGTCTCCATCCACTTGTCATGAAATTATCTGAGTTCGGTAAATAAACTCAGCGAATAAAGCGGTGAAATTATGTTTCCATCCAACGGCTTTAAAGCGAATAAAAACCTGTGTGTAATGACGTCACATGCTGTTTTGCGATCAAATTGGTATATTGAATTGATTTGAGACATTTTAAGGTGTTTCCATTCATTTTTGCACAACATTCAAGCCAACATTTGCGAACAAAGTTTTGCTAGACAAAATGGATCGCGTCATAATAACGTTTCCATCAGCGTTTATCGCATAAGCCGTATATCCATCAAGATAAAATCCCATGAGACCGAACGCATTTCATTTGAGTCGATATTCATGAAATTCAATCAAATTTTACTGTTTCCATAAGGCATTTTTCATTCGATATCACTTAATGCGGATAAAAGCGTGTGGATGGAAACATAGCTAGTGATGAGCTGCGCATAACAAATAATCGCAGCCGTTGCAATTTGAAAATCGCGATAAGCCAAATCAGTTTAAGTGTGATTAATCGTGCAGTTCTAGTCCTAAACCGAAGCAGTGAGAGATGCATTGCTCTGTACACACCTCGACTCCACCGGGAACGGCTCGTACAAGAACTTCTTGTAGAAGTCCTTCTTGATGTCATGCACGAGGATAACAGCCTTGCCCTGGTCATCGAACTGAGGCCGTCCCGCTCGACCCATCATCTGAAGAACATCTGGAATGGGAATGATAGAGATCAATGACATTAGACAGTCTGCGAAAACACACACACACACACACACACACACACACACACACACACACACACACACACACACACACACACACACACACACACACACACACACACACACACACACACACACACACACACACACACACACACACACACACACACACAGATGTAAAAACAGATGTTACCTGTTATGGGGTAATCCACGTAGCGGTGGGTCTTCCCGTCGAAGTATTCTGTGCCCTTCACGATCACCAGGTGTGCGGGGAAGTTTACGCCCCACGCTAGTGTGCTCGTCGCTATCAACACCTTACACATGACACACAGAATCATATATATATATACACTGCTGTTCAGAGATTTTTAATGTTTTTAAAAGAAGTCTGTTCTGCTCACCAAGGCTGCATTTATCTGATTAAAAATACAAAATAAACCCAGTAATAGTGTGAAATATTATTATAATGTAAATCAGCTGTTTTCTGTGTAAATATGTTGTAAAGTGTAATTTATTCCTGTGATCAAAGCTGAATTTATCATCATTACTCCAGTCTTCAAGTGTCACATGATCCTTCAGAAATCACTATAATATGATGATCTGATGCTCAAGAAACATTTATGACCCCAAACCTTCAATGATTATTATCACAGTTGAAAACAGTTTTGCTGCTTCATATTTTAGTGCAAACCGTGATTAATTTTTGAGGATGCTTTGAAAGTTCAAGAGAAAAGCATTTAATCAAAAAAGAAATATTTTGTATTATTATAAATGTCTTTACTGTCACTTTTGATCAATTTAATGCGTCCTTTCTGAAGAAAAGTATTAATTTCTTTAAAATTCAAAAAATAAAAAACAATCTTATTGACCACAAACTTTTGAGCGGTAGTGTATATATGTATATACACACACACACAGGTAAAACTCGAAATTTTTTAATACCGAGCTTATGAAAACCCCAAATTCAAAATCTCAGAAATTTAAAATATTACATAAAATCAATAAAAAAAAAGGATTTTAAATACAAAAATGTCGGCCCTCTGAAAAGTATTATCATGCATATGTATAGTTATATATACTAAATATATTAGTTTCACCTTTTAACTTGAATTACTGAAATACATGAACTATTGCATGATATTCAAATTTTACAAGTTTCACCTGTATATTGGATTTCATACATCAATTTCTTATTCTAATCCTGTCATCCAGCCGTCTCCTCCCTTCCTCTTTCATCCTCATCTTTTTCACCAATAATGTGTTTTAGTACAGAGAACATCAGAAACATGTAGGATTTTGGAAAATAATGTATTTTCTGTTAACCAAAATCTTTTTAATCTCTGCTATTGCTTCAATGCAATTGAACAAGCGTGCTGTTTAGGGCTGGGACGGTTACCGCATTACCGTGGTCACGTGACGCCTACCGCGGGTCTGAGCTCGTCACTGTCATCACCGCAAAAACAACATTGGCTTGCCCATGTGTGCATGTTGTGTCTAATGACATGGATTCATGACATGGATTATGTCTGATGACATTGTGACTTACATGGATTCAAGGTTTTCTAAACAAAACTTATCATCAAAAGATGGAGCAAATCCGACCTTTCACCAGTTGTGGAGCGCAATGTTCCATGACATATAATAACATTACATTCGTATTAGAGATGCACAGATGGGCTATTATTTCATCCGCAACCACATCACAAAACTCATCATCCGTCCGCCATGCATCCGCACCAACGTTTTTTGACCAATTTTCAAAACGCGGTTTTCCGCTATAACCGCGTTTAGAAAAAAATCCATACCGTCCCAGCCCTAGTGCAGTGTGTGTTGTGTAGTGACGTGTGTGTTCAAGTAAGCCAGATATGAGCAGATTCTGCGCAATACACGGCACTCTATTCTAACAACAATAAAGATATTTCAAATAAATGCTGTTCTTTTTAACTTTGTTCCTCAAAGAGTCCTGAAAAAATAAAATAAATAAATAAATTGACCAGCACAACTGTTTTCAACACTGAAAATAATCAGAATTTGTTTTTAAGCACATCATCATATTATACTGATTTCTGAAGGATCATGTAATGATGCTGAAAATTCGGTTTTGATCACAGGAATAAACTAGTTTACAACATATTCACACAGAAAGCAGCTGTTTTACATTGTAATAATATTTCACAATATTATTGATTTTACTGTATTTTTGATCAAATAAATGCAGCGTTGGTGAGCAGAAGAGACTTTTATCAAATAAATATCTGTGTAATGTCTATATAAACTGAACTTCAGATGTGTTGCTCATGCTAAACTGCTCTGCACCGCTACCATACTGATGTGTGAAATATCACATTAGCATTATATCAACATAACCATTAATGTTTTTACAGCCGAGCCACTGAAGACATAAACCCACGAGAACAGCAAGAACAACGTTTCATTTGGATTTGTTCCAGTAAATCGAATCATGACTCATAAAAGGCAACAGAGGTGCTCCATCAGCACATTTACCATTTATTTACCAAGCCTAGTTCCCACACTCGGTTTATTCCGCAGAAGAGTCTGGGAAAGAGTCTGGGAACGGCTCATCTGTTGTCTCACCTGGATCTTACAGTTGACGAAGAGCTCCTCCACGGTCTTCCGGTCCCGCTCGTGGAGTCCTGCGTGATGCATCCCGATCCCGAACGCCAGCGTCAGCTTCAGGTTCGACTCTCTTGCAGTGGAAATGATGTCGGTCATCTGACAAAACACACATTTGATGGAGATTTGGTTCCTTGTGCTTAGAGTTACGTGAAGTATACTGCTTACACAGGTCTTCTTTTAGTGCATTATTCACAGTGGCTTGGACATTTTATTTAATATTCAACAATATTATTATTTTACTTTATTCACTTTTCCCTTAGAAGTATATGTTTCATTTCAGTCACGTAACTCTAGTGTTTGCCCTGCCTTGTACTTATTTAATGTTTTAGTGGTTTTGTTCTTGTCCTGTTTCTCCCCTGTTGCGTTTTGTGTGTGTGTGTGTGTGTGTGTGTGTGTGTGAGTCCTGTCCTGAGACTCCACTGAGGCCCTATCCACACTACTGCGTTTTAGTTTAGAAACGGAGAATTAAAATGAAATGTAGGTGACCATTCTCCTACACTGGGCGTGCCGGTGTAAACAGAAAACTGATTGACTATTCCTCAGATTTGACGAAGAAGAAAGTAGCTAAGTTACCTCTGCAAAGATTAGCAATGTCGAAGACCAGAGATTTATTTTCATGGACCGACGACGAGGTGGAACTTTTACTTAAAGTTACAAGGGAACACAAAACAGCAGAAAACACAGACTGGGAGTCGTCGCAAACCAAATACGGCGACATATTAGAAAGGTACCGGGAGCATTATCCATCGCCAGAGCAAGACACAACAATGGGAAAGGTGTACGCCACAATAAAGACGAAATCACTAAAGGTGTGTATGGTGTGACACCCAATCAGAGAGCCGAGCGAGAGCCATCGTTTCTGAAGTCCTCCGTTTGACCCTTCTTCACTAAAACGCCCTCCGGAGATTCAAAACACACAACGGGTCGGCAGCGTTTCTAAACTTCTCCGTTTTAGGTCTTCGTTTTTGCCGGTTTAGTCTGGACGGGAGGTGGACAAACGTCTCCTGCTTTGACACCATTATATGAGAACGGAACTGAGCTGGACGATGACATCATGGTTTTCTCAAGAGTGGTTATATATACAAATAAACTAAATTAATAACTTTTTTTACAACAAAACGACTCACTCACTCACTTAAGCTGGACTTTGATGCTATTTTCTTCTAGAAATAAACTTTGCATTATTTTCCTGTTATCTCTGTAAAGCTGCTTTGAAACAATCTGTATTGTAAAAAGCGCTTTATAAATAAAGGTGACTTGAGTTCGGCACTATGCTCTGTATTCCTCAAGACACACACACACACAGAAGAGATGTTAGGACGGGAACAGTGGGAACACAGGGAGGAAGAGAGGAAGTGCTGTCGGCTGTCAGTCACACCGCAGGAGCTCGAGCCGCCGCACGCTTCAGTGCAGTCACACAGCGGGACGCCCCGTATATCACTGGAACACACACACACACACACTATCTGCACACGCACGCGCACGAGCCTCAGGCCAGCAACAGCCGGCTGAAGATGAAGCTGATTTATTTACATACTCTCAGCCTCGTTTCAGAGCCGAGTGCAGTTTCCCCCAATGAACACACAAGAGAAATGTTCAAAGAATCTTAACTAAGCTCTTTTCCACACAATAGCAGTTCTACACACACACACACACACACACACACACACACACACACACACACACACACACACACACACACACACACACACACACACACACACACACACACACACACACACACACACACACACACACACACACACACACACACACACACACACACACACACACAATCTTCTGAAGATGTACAATTGCTGCAATAGTGCTGTAGTAAATTAACTTGACTGTTATTTTAATATTTTGGGTTATATATTTGTATTGCCTTGCTAAAAATATATACTTTATCTGACTGTTTATTATTTGACAATTAGATTAAGTGATATTTGCTCATTTTATGTACAAAATTAAGTACTTCAGAACTGAAATTATGCCTTTATGAACAATGATGATCTTTTTTTCTCCACTATTCATTATCTTTAGTTTCAAATTCAAAACCCAGTATCAGAATTGTTTAATCAAACAGAAGTATCGAGCACTGAGCCGCTAAAGGACCTTTGCAGAAATAAACACAAACACACTTCCACATGCTCACGAGAAACTATTGCGCGCGCACAA
The DNA here is from genome assembly GCA_036326025.1 of Chrosomus eos. NCBI lineage: Eukaryota > Metazoa > Chordata > Actinopteri > Cypriniformes > Leuciscidae > Chrosomus > Chrosomus eos. The sequence goes on from CM070831.1 coordinate 36,322,110, forward strand.
GAAACTTTTCACTTTTTTGCGAAGTCACGCATTACAATTTCCGGTTTATGCATCCACAAACTATTCAATTTGTGCGTCACTGCCATTTCACTATGAAGAAAACAAGAGTATAGATGAATGAATTAGCATGAATTAATAAAGATCATTGTGTTTTGGTGACTCTCTCTAACACCCCGTCTTGTGTCCGCTTTAACACATCCTCTGCATGAATACAGCGGTATTCATCTGTCATAAGGACTGGGCAATATGACTAATATAATTGTATACCGATGATGTCTGGCAAGTAAAGAAGTAGAAGTTACTTCACCCGTTTCTGAATATGAATTTAAATGTTGCACAAAATAAATAGGCCTAATCAAAAATCTCAAAAGACATTGAAAACACGTTGAACAATTGTGTTAACAGGTATGTATTTGGGAGCGTTATACTTTGCTTTAGAATAAAAATTTAATTACTTACTAATTATTTAATTACTTGTTTCTAAATAAATAAAACAGTAAGCCTAATTTGTATTTCGTAAGACGATTAAGGTGACCTTGCAACTCTAAAACCAGAAAACATTTAATTTTTAATCCCTATTTTAGACAAATTACAAATACATTATTTTGAAGACAAGTTTAAAAACAGTGCTAACATTATAATTAGGAAATTAAACTTATTAAATCTGGCGATTATGCCAAAAAAGAAAGAGAAACATCAGACCTTATGAAAACATAGGCAAAAAATCTTGCTATGAAATCGACATGCGTTCATCATTCTGTGTTCAGTCCAGTGTATTCAACAGTTCTCCCAGCGAAATGAAATTCATTTCAAACACAGATGCGATAAGAACAGTGGAAATTATTAGCAACGCTACACTGTAAAAAATATTGCTGTGATTATTTATCTCAACTTAAAATTCAACAATAGAATAAGAAATAATGTGTTGTTTTAAGTTAAAAAAAGTATTGAAAAGTGGTTGTGCTTGACTTAAAATTTTAAAGGGTTAGTTCACCCAAAAATGAAAATGATGCATGAATGACCGCCGTGAAAGCGATTGACAACAGAACCGGAAGACAATACAATGCTGAATAAAGTCGTAGTTTTTGTTATTTTTGGACCAAAATGTATTTTCGATGCTTCAAAAAATTCTACTAACCCACTGATGTCACATGGACTACTTTGATCTTTATTACCTTTCTGGACAAGGACAGTATACCGTACATACAATTTCAATGGAGGAACAGAAAACTCTCAGACTAAATCTAAAATATCTTAAACTGTGTTCTGAAGATGAACGGATTTCTTACGGGCTTGGAACGACATGAGGGAGAGTCATTCATGACATCATTTTCATTTTTGCGTGAACTAACCCTTTAAGTTCAATTAACTTTAGTTTAGTTGGATATTAAGTTATCCCAACAAATTTTAAGTAATTGCAGACATATTTTTTACAGTGTTTAACATAACAGCAAAGCAAATGTTTTATGTTGTTTAACTACTAAATAACCAAACTAACCAAAACAACTACTCAAACTAACCAAAGTATAAACCTTTACCGTTTCAATCATTAAATGAGACTAACTGAAGCGAACTGAACTTCCACAGACCACATCATCGGATATCGCCATACTTTTTAATGGCATTATCGATAAAATATTTTTTACATTTCGCCCAGCCTATTTGTCATTTGTTTTTACGCGTGAGCCTCCCTTTATATCTAAAGTCCATATTGAATGAAGAACATGCGCATCTCTCTGCCACCCACTGTATGGGTGCATTTAATCACACAGAATGGTTTAATAAAGGGAGTTTTGATCTTGTGAAATATGAAATTTTAGTACATTTTACTGTTCCAATCATTTTTATATTGGACAATATAAATATACTGCCCAACGAAATCCACATTTTTTTTTACTGTACCAGTGTTTTTTCATGAACCATTAATCTTGGCAAATGACAATGCACAATTTTGCGGCACAGTTTCTCGGCCGCCGCAGAGTTAAAGACACAAGGCCTTGAAATATAATGCACTGCTCTAACGAATGCGAAATTGAGCACTTTTTACTGAATCAGCCCTTTTTTGGACCCTTGAACTTGGCAAATATCCCAATGCACAGAGCCGTGACGGACACAGGAAATATGTTATGGACAGATATATAAAACAGAAACTATAAAACTATAATGAGCATGAAAAAATAAATAAAAAAAATAAAAACAGTGCGTCTGCGTACGTGAAATGTTTCTCATGTGCGCAAGGATAAGTCTGTATATTTTACATTTTTGCAAAAGTCACTGTAGGGCCTCCATAATAAGCAAAGTGCAATGAGGAACATTTTGTAAAATAAAAATAAAATAAATGAGTGAAAATAAATGAACACATTTTTTATTTTAATTTTATTTTTTGCAGAAAAGCGCTAGCATCTCCTTTTGCTTAAGCTGTATTATACATTATACAGTGAGTGAACCTGAGCGACTGAACTAATGCATTGATTCGTATAATTATGATTCAAAACCCATTGTGAATGCACCTTTTCTATTACATATTTCTCCAGTTTATATTTATGATAAATGACTTGCAGTCGGAATGGATTCAATCCGGGGTCATAATCGGCAAACGCTGACCTCTGCACTACACAGTCATGAACGAGCGCATGTGTTCAAGAACACACACTGGAGATGTAACATAAGAGTGTGTGTGTGTCATGCGTACACTATTAAAGAAATTATCACCTCCGTAAGGCTGCAATTTTGATGTGATTACTTTGTGATTGGGATGAGAAAAACATTCTTTCCCCCCTGAATATCTCTCTAATCGAGTGCTTTGAAAGTATTAGCACACATCTGTGACGGCCAGCAGAAAAAAAGCTGTTTGTCCACATCTTGAAGAGATCTGAAGGCATGCAGTGGAACGGAAAGAGGAATTTAATGAGAGATGACACAGGCTTTTGCACCAGGAGCCGTACTGTAATCACTGAGAGAGATACTGAGACTGACTGTGGAGGAAAGAGGGATACGACACGAGAGAAAGCAACAGTAGCAACTGAGCAACGCTGCAAATCACAAACGAGATGTTTGATGCCAAAACTATCGTGAATAACTTTCACCATCTATGAAAAACATCTGCATGCCTGAACAATACACTTTTCTATTCAAATAATGAGGCAGTCATTTGAAAATCACATTGATTATAAACTTTTTCCACGAGTGCTTCACAAACACAAATCGCCATTTTCATTTTTAACTTTATCTTTAACAATATATCTATTGTTTTATCTCTTAAAACCTACTTTTTGTTAAATTTTTTGCTGAAAAGTTTGGCCGTTTTATTTATATTTTAAATAAAAAGCACTCAGATTTAAAGGACGATTCCGGCGCAAAATGAAGCTAGGGTGTAATATCACATTTGTGGACCGTTCTCTGGGATTTTTTTTCATGATAATCGAATGTAAAGAGTTTTATCTCTAAAAACTGTTTAGCATAACACTAGTATATGGGGCATTGAGTAAGAAAAAATAAATCGCTAGTTAATACCAATAACAAGCTCAAAATAGCCCCACACTAACACAGTAGCATAATGAGGGTCCCTACCTGCAAACCCAAGCATTGAGAACTGTGTAAGTGTACAGACAGTTAAATGAGAAGATGCTTTATAAAGACAGTTTAATAAGAAGATACTTTATAAAGACAGCATACTTCACGTTTACAGGCAGGAGCCATCTTTGGAAAACAGTCTCGACCAGTCGAATCACGAATGCTGTGCTAAGTGAACTAGGATTTCACAAACGAAATTCCTATTGACCAGCTTAGCACGTTCGTGGTTCGACTGGTATTTAATGAAAAAGTAAAAGTACATTTAAAAAGAATTGCATTAATTTAGCCATTACTTGTAAAAGCAATCAGTTTAAGTAACAGTAGAGGATGAACTCTGACCTCTCTCTCATCCTGGTGGAGCCACTGTTTAGGGTCATCTTCTGTAGCCAGAAACGCGATGAGGTCCAGCGCTGTGAGCCGCGTCTGCCGGCGCGACGACACAAATATGAGGACCGGTTTGGCTGGAGAATGCGTGCGAATGGCTGCAGGATACAGAAATACAGAGTCAAAATATAATTGTATCAATCAAAATACATGATAACCATAAACCATAATACAAAATCGAACAAAATACAAAAGCAATAAAAATGTTAGATGATAAAAAAAAAGTAAATTTTGGTAAAAGTACAAAAGATTAATTTGTGATTTGTCTCAAGTTGCAGTAGCGGCACACACAAATGGCAAAAATGGTTTTGAAGCCACGATCTGGTATGTTTTGAACAACAGGGCAAAACATTTTATTTTTTATTTTTATTAAACAATGTTTTGCTGAAAAAAAAATTGATGTCAGTCTTTAAATAATAAAAACGTCTGTCAATATTATAGCAATCGGCAGCAACACACACTGCAGTTTATGGAGCTGTTGTAATTGGAGGAAGAGATTTGAAGTGCAAAGTGTTAGTGAGAAAAATAAATAAATAAATCGATACCAATCTGCATATGCAATGGACATCGGTTATGCTATTATCTTTGCTCACTCCTTTTAAAGGAACACTCCTCTGTTTTTTGAAATTGGGGTTATTCACCGTCTCACCCCACTGAGATAGGTGGGCAAATGCTTTTTTGTCTCCATTTGCATCTATGAATGCATTGTCATTTCAGATTGTATCGTCATTTTAATCAATGTTTCATCAAATTGCCTGGATTAATAAATAAGAAGCAAATATAGTAGACAATATAATCAGGACACGGAGGTGCTGGGGCGAGAACTGGAGCGCGTCTCATAAATGAACCGAAACTCAGCGTATAAGATACTTGTCTCACAGACCTGAGAAGCATATCTATAGAAAGCTTGAAATGTCTACTTTTAAACAAAACAATTAAAAACTAAAAGAAATTGGCTACTCTCTGCTTATGTAGGCTAATTCATATGAAGTGTGCATTTCTCTCTATAGGCACGTTCACTACTGCAAAGATGGCGACTATCTTTGCAGCCGACACTGACATAGAAAACACTAGTTTATTAATAAACAATTCAAATGTTTCATGCATAATCATTAATTTTGCCGGTTCTTTGTGGCAAGCTTTATTTCAGGTGTCGCGTGATATCTCTGCGCCCAAGTAGCAGTGCTTCGCCTGTGCTTCCCCATAATCTGCATTGCTATTTGTACTCGTTGTGAATAAGCAGGCCACAAGCAGTAATTCGTTTTTTTTTGGCTAACTTTTACTCATGACATGCTACCCGGCAACAAAGGATTCCATTCATTATGCTAAGCTAAGCTAGCGGTGACGCTGCCAGGTTAAGAAAATGCATGCACTGAAACAAAAATGCATTTGCCCACCTATCTAACTTTAGGGGACACAGTAAATAACCCCAATTTCAAAAAATGGTGGAGTGTTCCTTTAAGGTATCTTGAGTAAAATGCTTTAGATTTGACGAAGCGCATTCAAAAGACCTGAACAGAAGCGACGCGACTGGTTTTGACAGAATACGGAAGTTTATTGTGCATAACCCTCATTACTGAACTAAAACCTCCAAAGCTGTTTGCCAGGATTGTTTTTCAAAAGCATATTTCGAATCAGAAATAAAATTTGACAGCAATAAAATAAAAATAGTAAGCACAAAACATGAAAAAGGGAATTCTCAGAAGTAGAAGTCAACATAGTTGGGTAAAATTCCTCAACAAATATAAATTTTGTGCTCCTTTTTGTGAATTTCCCAAAATATTGTAGCAGAAATGAGATTTGAGGACTTTAGATACAATTTCGGTCACACAAATGTATCGTTTAGAACACTTGTTGTGTAAATTATTACATTTTCCCTGTAATGTGTGTGTAATGTTACTGTAGTGTTGTACCCTGGAAGACTGGTTTGTTCATGCTGGCCATACGAGGGCAATAATGTTGCCCAGGAAAACCCTGGATGTGAACCTCCAACGGCACTGGGCGAACAGAGGGCCGGAAATTAAACAGTCCCACCTGAAATACACACAGACGAATAAGGACAGCGCCACAAAACAATGCAAGAAAAACAGGGCCAGAAAGTGAGAAGACACAGAAAGACAGTAATAAAGAGAGAGATGGAGTGCCCAGCTGGCTGTGTGCCTGACAGAGTGGCCCATCTGGGGGTAATTACAGCCCGTCATTGTCCCCTGTCCCACAAACACGCTCTCACACAAGTGGCCCGGGCCTGGGTGCGTGTGTGCACATATTTAAAGGCCTGGATAATGGATCGGGCAGCTAGAGAGACGCCTCAGTCCAAACAGCACACGTCAGATTTATGGAGACCCCCAGCCCTTCCTTCCCGTCTGTCTCGCAGGGTGACATTTCAGCAATAGTAAAACAACGTTTACATAACCACTGCTGTCTGCCCTGATGCTGCTGCATGCTGGGAGACGGGTGCTGGTTATTTATAGACCCTCGCGCGCTCATGTGTGCGGACACATACACATATAAATGCAGAATGACTGAAAGGACGGCTGTCTGTAATGGAAAGGGGATGAAAATGATGGTGCAGAGTTACAGATAATATCTTTTGACTTCCTTCTGTATCATTATGGGGGAAAGTGAAGCATGAATACACTGAAACAAGACCTGTTAATTACATCCAACTCTTAAAAAAAAATAAAAACTCAATACAGGATTTGGACGCCAAGATTTCTTGCTTGATCTGAGTTACCGTGAATCATATGCAAATCATATCAAACCCGAGAAGAGGAAGAAGCACTGATCCCGAAAAAATATTAATTTGCCTGTATATAAAGTCTATGGATGGCCTCCAAAAGCGATTTGATATCGCAAGTCTTGCATCAAATGTAATAGATAGAGATGTGACGTTGGAAGAGTGTGTGTGTGAAGGTTGAGATGGTTGTGACGTTGGAAGGTGTGGTGTGTGTGAAGGTTGAGATGGTTGTGATGTTGGAAGGGTGTGTGTGTGTGTGAAGGTTGAGATGGTTGTGATGTTGGAAGGTGTGTGTGTGTGAAGGTTGAGATGGTTGTGACGTTGGAAGGGTGTGTGTGTGAAGGTTGAGATGGTTGTGATGTTGGAAGGGTGTGTGTGTGAAGGTTGAGATGGTTGTGATGTTGGAAGGGTGTGTGTGTGTGTGAAGGTTGAGATGGTTGTGATGTTGGAAGGGTGTTGTGTGTGAAGGTTGAGATGGTTGTGATGTTGGAAGGGTGTGTGTGTGAATGGTTGAGATGGTTGTGATGTTGGAAGGGTGTGTGTGTGAAGGTTGAGATGGTTGTGATGTTGGAAGGGTGTGTGTGTGTGAAGGTTGAGATGGTTGTGAGTTGGAAGGGTGTGTGTGTGAAGTTGAGTGTGTGATGTTGGAAGGTGTGTGTGTGAAGGTTGAGTGTTGTGATGTTGGAGGGTTGTGTGTTGGAGGGTTGTGATGTTGTGAGGTGTGGTAGGTGTTGTGTGAAGTTGGATGGTTGTGATGTTGGAAGGTGTGTGTGTGAAGGTTAGATGGTTGTGAGTTGGAAGGTGTGTGTGGTGAGTGTGAGATGGTTGTGATGTGGAAGGGTGTGTGTGTGAAGGTTGAGTGGTTGTGATGTTGGAAGGGTGTGTGTGTGAAGGTTGAGATGGTTGTGATGTTGGAAGGGTGTGTGTGAGTTGAGATGGTTTGATGTGGAGGGTGTGTGTGTTGAAGGTTGAGATGGTGTGTTGGAAGGTGTGTGTGTGTGAAGGTTTGAGATGGTTGTGATGTTGGAAGGGGTGTTGTGTTGTTGTTGTGAAGGTGTGGGTGTGTTGTGATGTTGGAAGGGTGTGTGTGTGAAGGTTGATGATGGTTGTGTGTTGGAAGGGTGTGTGTGTTGAAGGTGAATGGTTGTGATGTTGGAAGTGGTGTGTGTGTGAAGGTTGGATGGTTGTGATTTGGAAGGGTGTGTGGTGATGTGTTTGTGTGGTGTGTAGGTGAGATGGTTGTGGGGTTAAGGGTGGTGTGTGTTGAGAGGTGGATGGTGTGATGTGGAAGGGTTGTGTGTTTGGTGGTGGTTGAAGGTTTGGTTGTGTGGAGTGGATGGTGTGTGGAAGTGAGTGGTTGTGTGTTGGAAAGGGTGTGTGTTGGTGAGGTTGATGGTTGTGATGTTGGGGTGTGTTGTGGAAGGTTGAGTGGTTGTGTGAAGGTTGTGTTGTGAGGGTGTGAGGGGTGTGTGTTGAGTTGTGGGGTGTGGTTGGATGTTGGAGTTGGGTGTGTGTGTGTGAGTTAGATGGTTGTGAGTTGGAAGGGTGTGTGTGGTGGGTGAGATGGTTGTGTGTTGGAAGGGGTGTGGGTGTGTGTGAAGGTTGAGATGGTTGTGTGTGGAGTTGTGTGTGTGAGGTTGTAGATGGTGTGTGTTGGGAGGTTGTTGTGGTGTTGAGATGGTGTGGTTGAAGGGGTTGTGGTGAAGGTGTGGTGTGGTGTTGGTGTGGGTGGTATGTGGTGGTGTGTGGGTGTGTGTGTGAGGTTGAGATTGGTGGTGATGTTGGAAGGGTGTGTGTGTGAGGTTGAGTGGTTGTGATGTTGGAAGGGTGTGTGTGGTGGTGATGTTGAGTATGGGGTGTGTGAAGGTTGATGGTTGTGATGTTGAGGTGTGGGTGTGTGTGTGTGGTGTGGATGGTTGTGATGTTGGAAGGGTTGGTGTGTGGTGTGTGGAAGGTTGAGATGGTTGTGATGTTGGAAGGGTGTGTGTGTGTAAGGTTGAGATGGTTGTGATGTTGAGGGTGTGTGGTGTGTGTGAGGTTGGATGGGTGTGTTGGAAGGGTGTGTGTGTGTGAAGGTTGAGATGGTTGTGATGTTGGAAGGGTGTGTGTGTGTAAGGTTGAGATGGTTGTGATGTTGGAGGGGTGTGTGTGTGGTTGTGTGGTGGTTGTGAGTGGTTGTGATGTTGTTGAAGGGTGGTGTGTGGAGTTGAGGTGGTGTTGGAGGGTGTGTGTGTGTGGAGGTGTGTGTTGGTTGGGGTGGGTGGGTTGGGGAGTATGGTTGTGATGTTGGAGGTGTGTGTGTGAGGTTGAGATTGTTGTGAGTTGGAGGTGTGTGTGTGAAGTGTGGATGGTTGTGTGTTGGAGGTTGAGGGTTTGTGTGGGTTGGTGGTGAGGATGGTTGTGATGTGGAGGGTGTGTGTGTGTGAAGGTTGAGATGGTTGTGATGTGGAGGGTGTGTGGTGTGTGAGGTTGGATGGTTGTGTGTTGGAGGGTGTGTGTGGTGTGTTGAGGTGAGTGGTTGTGTGGTTGGAGGTGGTGTTGTGTGAGGTGGGGTTGTGTGTTGGAGGGTGGGTGTGTGTGAGGTTGGTGGTTGGGTGTGGGGGGGTGTGTGTGTGTGTGTGGGTTGGATGGTTGTGATGTGGTGGGTGTGTGGTTGTGGTGTGAAGGTTGGTGGTGTGTGTTGGTGGGGGTGTGTGTTGGGTGGTTGTGGAGGGTTGGTTGGTTGGTGTGTTGGAGGTGGGGGTTGTGGTGGGGGTTGGTGATGGTGGTGGTGTGTTGGAGTGGGGTGTGTGGTGTGGTGGAAGGTTGAGGTGGGTGGTTTGGGGAGGTGTGGGTGGTGTTGTGGAAGGTTGAGATGGTTGTGTGTTGGAGGTGTGTGTGTTGTGAAGGTTGTGGTTGGGTGGGGTGGTGGTTGGTTGAGTGGTTAGTGGAGGTGTGTGTGTGGGTGTGGTTTGTGTGGGGGTGTGGTGGGGTGTGGTGTGGGGGTGTGGTGTGTGGGGTGTGGGGTTGGGTTGTGTGTGGGTGGTTGGATGTGGAGGGTGTGTGGAGGTTGGTGGTTGGTGTGGGGTTGGTGTGGGTGTGGTGTGTGTTGGGGTGGGGGGGGTGGGTTGTGTGTTGAGGGTGGGGGTGGTTGTGTGTGGGGTGTGTGTGGGGGTGTGTGGGTTGGTGGTGTTGGGGGGTGTGTGTGGGGGGTTTTGGGGTGGTTGTGAGGTTGGGGGGTGGGGGGTGGTGTGGGGTTGTGGTGTGGTTGGGTGTTGGGGTTGGTGGTTGTGTTGTTGGTGGGTGGGTTGGTGGGTGGTGGGGTTGTGGGGGGGGGTTGGGTTGGGGGTGTGTGGTGAGTGGGGTGGTGTGAGGGTGGGTGTGTGGTGGTTGGTGGTTGTGTGTTGGAGGGGTGTGGTGGGTGGGGTGTGGGGTGTTGGTGTGGTTTGGTGTGTGTTGGAGGGTGTGTGTGTGTGGGTGGATGGTTGTGATGTTGGAAGGTGTTGGTTGTGTGGGTGGTGTGAAGGTTTGGTATGGTGGTTGTGGGTTTGGTGGAAGGGTGTGGTGGTGTGGTTGAGGGTTGGGTGTGTGGGTTGTGATGTTGGGGGGGTGTGTTGTTGGTGGAGGGTGTGTGTGGGTTGGGGTGGGGTGTGTTGGTGGGATGGTTGGAGTGGGTTGTTGTGTGTGTGGTGAAGTGTTGGTGGGGTGTTGTGTTGGGAAGGTTTGTGTGAGTTGAAGGTGTGGGTTTTGGGTGAGATGGTTGTGATGTTGAAGGGTGTTGTGTGAGGTTGAATGGTTGTGAGTTGGAAGGGTGTGTGGTGTTTGGGTTGGTGGTGTTGTGAGTTGGAGGGTGTGTGTGAAGTGTTGTGTGTTGTGATGTTGGAAGGGTGTGTGTTGTGAGGTTGGAGGTGTGTGATGTTGGAGGGTGTGTGTGTGTGAAGTGGATGGTTGTGTGTGTTGTGATTGGAAGGTGTGTTGTGTGATGTTGGACGGTGTGTGTTGAAGTGGTTGTGTGTTGTGAGTTGGAAGGGTGGTGTTGTGACGTTGGAGGGTGTGTGTGGAAGGTTGTGGTTGTAGTGATGTGTGAGGTGTGTGTTGTGAGGTTGGAGGTTGTGTGAGATGGTGTGTGTTGTGGTTGGAAGGTGTGTTGTGACGTTGAGGGTGTGTTGTGAAATGTTGTGTGTGACGTTGAGGGTGTGTGTTGTGAGTTGGAGTGTGTGTGAAGTTGAGATGGTTGTTGTTGTGGTTGAAGGTGTGTGTTGTGACTTGGAGGTGTTGTGTGAAGATGTTGTGTGTTGTGACGTTGGAAGGGTGTGTGTTGTGACGTTGACGGTGTGTTGTGTAAGATGGTTGTGAGTTGTGTTTGGACGGGTGTGTGTGTGTGTGTTGTGTGCTGCAGTGGCGTGTGTGTGTGTGTTGTGTGTTGCAGTGGTCTGTCACCTGTCCGATGCCCAGCCAGTCGGCTAGATCTCGAGCATTAGCCAGCGCTGTGGAGAGTCCCACCACACGCACTGATTTTGAGGTGTGTGACGAGATAAAGTTGGTTCTGGACACAATGACCTCTAGAACCGGCCCTCTGTCCTCCCCTGTGAAGACAAACGAAACACAAAACTGTAACAATACCATTTTTATACACTATTATTAAAAATTATGTACTGGCTTTTTTGAAAAGGTCCTTCTAACACATGAATCATGATCTCTCAAATGTAATATACAAGTTAAAGTCCCCCTGTGGTGAAAATCAAGAATTGAATGTTGTTTATATATCTATGTTGTGTTTTTAATATGGTTTTATCACAAACCATATGTAAATTCATAAGTCAACAGCATTGCTGAGTATTTTCTCTTTAAAACTGCAGTGAATCAAAGACAGTCTCAAATACACGGTTTGAAATCGCTGGTGTTTCTGACGTCACAAACTACCTTGTAACCAATCAGATCAACGTGTGATCGTCAACTAGTGGATCTCTGAGTGAGTGAGTGAGTGAGTGGAGGCGGGGCTCATTTGCATATTCATAGAACCGCATACACTAAACGAGGCAAGGGTGTCGAGCTACATTCAAGATATTTTAAGGCGTGAAGATTTTTTTTCAATGAAAACAACTTTAAATATGTAATTTTGGTGATCAAAGATGAGTTTAAAGGGATACAATTATTGACTACAAGGGAACTTTAAGACTTTATGTGTGAAAAGTGCTAATTTAGGTGCTAATGAAGGTGTTTATATGTGAATAAAAGGCTGTTCATGAGTTAAAGTAATCGTGTCTCTTCAGAAGACTTAGATTAAACCACTCGATTCATATGTTTTACCGTCCTTTACCCATGCCATTTTCAACTAATTTGAAGTTTTGGTTGTGTGGCCAATAGACAGGCAATTTAGTTTAAAGTTACATGGTGCAGATTTAAAATAATATTTATGTATTTTTTTTGTGTGTGTGATGGCATTTCAGTTTTTGTTTGAAACTGGAGAAACAAACATTTCACTTGTAACGTTATAATCAACTACTGCAATTTTTGGCATTGTGAGCCTAGTTTTATTTTATATGTATATAAACATTAACGTAGGTCTGGATAAAATAATAAAACTAATGCAGGCGTGTTGAGAACAGAACTCCTTTTATGCGCTAAATTGTGTGTACCAAAATAATTCATCCTTCAAGAATAAGAGTCCTGAAGGAGGCTCTTTAATCAGTCTATTAAATCAAGAACCTCCCATACATGTGTGTAAATACATGCAGATACTCATGTGTGGTGTGTGTGTGTGTGTGTGTGTGTGTGTGTGTGTGGTGTGTGTGTGTGTGCGTGTGCGTGTGTAGGGGTGTTTTCTCATCTAACTACACACGGTTCAGGACTGAAGCGGTTCATTTATGTGAAGGTCCTTGACTTTAACACATTGCTAGAAGCTTTACTACAGGCAAACATATGTGGACACCTGAACATCAGACTTATATGTGCTTGTTGAAGATTTAGGTTTAAAACCGTGGCCATTAACAGTGTGTGTTCCCCTTAGATGCAGAATAATAGTTCACACTCCTCTGGGAAAGCTTTCACTGTAAACCCGAAGTTGCATCAATTTTTTAAGTTAAGAGATTCAAAGTTTAAGTAAGCAGAACTGGCAGATTTTTATTTTGTTCTTAACTTGAAATGTTTGCATACACTAATTCATACATTTAATTTAAAATTTCATGTACTCTCAATGTGAACACTTTTATAAGTATAGACTTAGCAAGTTTGCTAACATACTAATTTGTTAGCATGTTAACAAAAGTATGTTAAAAATAGTATGTGTAAAGAAGCAAGCTAAAGTCAGCGAATAAAACACTGACACAATGATGAACAAGTAACAATAATATTCGCAATAACAAATCGTTTTACTGAATAATAAAGTAAACCTAATTTCTTCATTTATCTTGGTAAAGAAACCTCATTGCTTAACTGGCTACTCTCTGCTGTCTCAGGCGATGACATCACTTCCTGTCGGCCACCGTAACTTCTGTTGGGTGTAATTCACAACCTCACCACTAGATGCCGCTAAAAATCTCACAGTGCAGCTTTAAATAAATCAACTATATAAAACGCTATATAAATAAATGTGACATGTCTTGACTGCTGAATGGCAGAGCTGGAGTAAACATCACTCAGATGCTTTCTGAACTGCTGTTTTCTCACCACTGTCATTTTTGTTGTGCGTTTATTGTTTTATTGAGAGGAAAGCGTGCAGCCCATATTTACATATTCATCGTCTAATGTTCAGGCATATCAAACTAATGTTATCCGTCAGGGAAGGCGTGTGTGTCAGGTGTTTACCCAGGAGATGGATCTCGTCTATGATGAGAATGGCCACTTTCTGCACATAGCTGCGGTTCTGCCAGCTCCGGCTCACTCCGTCCCATTTCTCCGGGGTCGTGACGATCAGGTCCGCCTGCGCTATGGCCCGCATGTCTGGGGTCACGTCACCGGTTAACTCAACCACCCTGGAGACACCGAGGATGATAATGAGCAAATAAAGGTCAGTGTATAATAACAGATACATATTTGCCAGAAGAATCTATAAACACACTCACTTCCTCCCGAGTTTCTCTTCGATCCTGATCTTCCAGTCCTCGATCCTCTCTCGGACCAGAGCTTTGAGAGGAGCGATGTAGACCACCTGTTTACACGGACACACACACGTTAAACCGTGGCATAGGAACTAAAACTACGCACTAACTAGGGTTGGGAATCGAAACTCAGGAATCAGATCCTTATTACAACATTTTATTTTGATTCCTCTTATTGATTCCTCTATGAGCATTTCGATACGACTGTAAACAATTCAAGCGCAAGACGACTCGCTCGCTGTTTTATGTTCTGCACACACATCCAAAACATGTGTGAAAATGTGATTTTAATGTGATTTAAACAATTCAAGCAAGAGACGACTCACACACTGTTTTCAGGCATGTGTAACTATACTAGATCCGTGAAACTCTTAAAGTGACAGCAGCCTAATATCCCTGTCTCTATAATAACACTAATCAAACAACAAAAGACAAAGAGAAAATTTCACTCGTTCTTGACTTTCGTAAAATATTTGTAATGTATATTTTATTTAAAAAGTGCAGTGTTATATTACATTTGATAACAGTTTCTGTACCTGAACATTTTAAAACACTGTTTATTTCAATTGTATCTATTTGTTGCTATTGCTATTTTTTTTATTGTGTTAACTTGTCTTTAATAATGTGTGAAATTTATATAAGTTCTTGTGTAAGTGTTCTTCAGCTGTTGATTTTTGTTAATGATATTCAGCTTAAATTAAAATGTTTTGCAATAAGACTAAATGTGAATAATATCTAAGTTTTTTTTTTTACCTTATTGGAATTGAAATTAGGAATCGATAAGAATTGGAATCGATAAACAGAATCAAAATTTAAATCTTTAAATTTAAATCGAAATTGTTAAAATTCAACGATACCCAACCCTACACCAGACACACAGTTTTCTGTATCTAAAAATCTTAAAACACTGTTTACTTCAATCGTATCTTAGTTCAGTTGTATCTTTTTGTTGCTGTTAGGGCTGTAATGATACACCAAACCCACGATTCGGTTCGTATCACGCTTTTTGAGCCAAGATTCAATACAAACCGCAATTCTTTTTTTGGGGGGAGAAGAGAAAATAAAGAGAGATTTTGAGAAAAAATAAATATTTGTATTAAATAACATTTAAAAAACCTACAGGTAAATCTTCTATATATATTTATATATTAATTATTATTATTAAAACTCACTAGATATGTTTATTCTGTGCATTTTGGGCACTTTTTCTGTGAAATCATATTTATTTCGTCCATCAAAAGCGTGCTTTCACTTTAAATGAGCGTGAGTAGCGCAGCAAAAATAGACTGCACCGAATCCCCACGCTCCAATGCTGCTCACGCGACGCTCCCGCTCCCGCTGTGAATGCACTCATTAATTAACATGCACGCTGGGAAAAATACATGCTGCTCACGTGCCTGACGCTTGCAGTGTGAAACGGCCGTTACAGGTCAAATTAAAGAATTTATCCTCAACTAGTTTTGTGCTGTAGGTCTACATATTTTATAATGTTAACTTCAAAAAATACTAATAGTAATTTAAAGAAGTGTTAGCATTGGATGGATAACTCTGGGAGTTTAAAGGGGTGTGTCACGATTACGGTTTCATATCGCATATCATTACAGCCCTAGTTGCTAATGCTATTTTTAAATTTGTCTTTTTTAATGACTTAAAATTTAACGGTACCCAACCCTACACCAGACCAGGGTTTCTGCAGGTTTCACAAAGTTAAATGTAAGACTTTTTTAAGACCATTATGAATGAAATTTAAGACCTATATCGCGACAAAAAAAAAAGAAAGCTCAAAGCTGATTGGCTGTTGCATGTTGGTCTATTTTGTAATAGAGCAAATTAAATTTACACTAATGAAATAAGGAACTACAGCACCACGGAATAAAAAAAAAAAACATCCCAAAGCGCTGCGGGAGCATTTCAATGAGATTTACATTACATTTACATTTATTCATTTAGCTGACGTTTTTATCCAAAGCGACTTACAATTGCTATATTTCAGAGGTCGCACGCCTCTGGAGCAACTAGGGGTTAAGTGTCTTGCTCAGGACACATTGGTGTCTCACAGTGGATTCAAACCCGGGTCTCTCACACCAAAGGAATGTGTCTTATCCACTGCGCCATCACCCCCAGATTTACATGGACGTATGAAAATTAAGACCTGTTTTAAAATGATTTAAGACCTAGAACACAATACTTCAGCAAATTTAAGACTTTTTAAGGCCTTAAATTGTGATTTTGACCTTGGAGGTGGGGTACATGTTGAAGACCCTGAAGATGGCCATCTCTGCAGCGATGGTTTTCCCCGGAGCCGGTGGGAGCTCCCAGCAGGACATTAGTGTCCGTGTGGTACAGCGTGTGGAAGATCTGCGTCTGAATGGGATTAAAGTGTGTGAACTTGTATAGACTCTCGTATTCTCTGTTTCCCAGTGCCGTCACAGGCAGCGGCTGGAGGTCCAGGAGCTCTGGAATTAAACAAAACAGATTATAACTTGCAAATCTGACTTTTTATCTCATAATTGTCAGATATAAACTCACAACTGCAAAGTAAAAAAGTACTCTTTCGAGTATGATAAGGTAAAACAAATACTGAGGGAAACCGTATTACAGTGGCGAATAATGCAGGGAAAGCTGCACTGCAAAATTATACAGAATAGTAGGTTTTCTGGGTAATAGGTGAGCCAGGGGACATACGCCTCTAAAATGACTAAATAATGTGTGTGTTAAGTGAACGAGTGTAAACTGAGCAAGGCACAAATCAAACAAGCTGTGTCTATGCCTCTCTCAGAAACCAGAGCTTTATCAAGAGTACTATCAATAAAATACTGCATTATTAACATTTTCTACTATTTGATATGTATATTTACATGTTTTAAACCTCGAGAAGCGATATGATAAACGAGTGAACACTCAAAACGTAAATCAATAGCTGCATTTCTCTCGCGTCTTCCAGAAATCAGCTGTGTCAAAAGTAGACTGCTATCAAATTTAACATTACATTATACACATTTTCTACTACTTGATGCGTTTTTATTTAAATGTTTAAAAAACGTTATTATAAGATAATATCTGCTTTCAACCAATAAAGAGCTCAGCGGTTACATGCAGTGTAAGTCTTGCTAAGCTGTGTTGGCTTTAGGGGTGTAGCGGTACATGTATTCGTATTGAACCATTCGATACGAGGCTTTCGGTTCAGTGCGCATTACAAACCGAACGATTCGTTGGAACGATTCGCTGGCGCGATCATCACAACGTTGCACAACATCAAATGGCAAACGTAATGAAAGCGGAAGGAAACGGCGGTACTCATTATTTTGTGCTTCACGGATCGATTATCAGTTTGGATCAACACCAGCGCAGCGCGAGCCGATCGTCATCAAGCGACACTGTCACTACAGCGCTGAGAGATCCAGTAAATAAAGCACTTGAATTCTTCTCTGAAGTAATAACATCGCTGCGAGATCTAGTGAGAAGCATTAAAATGTATCCATTATTAACCATAGATCGCTATTAGATCAAAAAGCGCTGAGGTGAAAACCTGGAGAAACATTTTTCCATGAACAACTACAGTAGTTATAGGCTTTAAGTCCACAGATCATCATCATTCATCATGGATTTACTGTAGTAACACTCACTGTAACTGTGGACGTTTGGCAGGAATAGTAAAATGCGTTCAAGAACATCACACATCTTTTTCCAGCACTTCAAACTCAAATATTATCATATTTAAAGCAACACCAAGTAACTTTTCCTCTTCGGTCGCCCTACTGGTTGGAAATGAAATTGTCCATTGCCGCTGTCGTAAATAATCTAGCCTACCGTCGCACGCACGCTCGCTGTTTACCCAGCACCGGCTTTAGAATGAACGATGTCCACAGACAAGGTAGAGTATGTTACATGATTTCATGAAAGGATGATGTATTGCGACATCAGAAACAAAGAAAAACGAAATAATGACTATTGTAGCGCTTGACGTAAAGCAGTCGAATTTTGTAGTTCTTTTTTTGCACGGGTTCCTACCCGAAACCCGAAGTTTAATAGCGATACAGACCCCGTCAGGCTATGGCAGACGTGTCATTCACCCTGTTACGACTTGATGAACCACTGATAAGATTTTTGAAAATTATTTTAAGGTAAACAATGTTACATAGTGATGCTTTAAATGTTATTTTTAATGTGATGACCAAAACATTATTTGTTAATCCTTCAAAGATTACCCCAAAGTGTGAGGAAAACTCACACTTATTTAAAAATATAAATAGGAAGTTTCTCTGGCATTTCTTTCTTTTTGCTGTATCGAAAACGTACTGAACTGTGAGATCATTGTATCGTATCGAACCGAACCGAACTGTGAATTTTGTGAACCGTTACACCCTAGACTTATGGTAGCAGGAGTACACGTACATCTTTACTGCGACGGATTATGGGTTCAGGTTTTAACATAGTACGGGTCGGGTCAAACGATGTCGGGTTCGGGCTTCAGTGTAAAGTTGTGATTTGTCCCGGGTCGGACTGCTTCTCGTGTGGAATGAATCACTGAACACATTGCACAATCTTTTTAATCCTCACAGTGTGTTCCAGTCACTTTGACCCAGAGATGATTTTCTTTTTCCTGAAAATGCTAGTTAATGTAATCGTATTGGACTAAAACTTACTGAATTTGCTCTCACAGGGGGACAACTTCAGCAGAAATGTTTTTGATAATGTTTCTGTTTTTTTGACTCAGATCACTGAGGCCTACGGTCAACCAGATCCAAAAAGATCTTAATCTTTTAAGTATTTAATGAGTAAATCAGGCAAAGGATTTTCAACACAGCACAAGGGATCATATCGTACAATCTGTCATTTAAAAGCTAAAAAAAATAAAAAAATAGTAAAGTGCCTTTAAAACGAGCCATATCTATAGACCAAAATATCAGAGGCATCGCTCACATAGAGTCCTCTGAATCAAAAGCTTGCAGCAAAAACCCTAATTTGTAATTACGTCAAAGACTTTTGGGTCACTTACTCCATTTAATTAAATTCCAGAATTGATGTTTGTCAAGAAACAGTAGCTAATTCTGCA
The DNA here is from genome assembly GCA_036326025.1 of Chrosomus eos. Taxonomy (NCBI): domain Eukaryota; kingdom Metazoa; phylum Chordata; class Actinopteri; order Cypriniformes; family Leuciscidae; genus Chrosomus; species Chrosomus eos. The sequence goes on from CM070831.1 coordinate 36,340,939, forward strand.
GTGGTGGGGGAAAAATAACAGACTAGCACTTAAAATGCTGAAATGCCCACATATGATACTATCTAAATAGGCCTAATGACCATGTGACTCATTTCACACAGGATGGGATGTGACCGATATATCGGTATCAGCCAATATATGTTAATTTTTAATTTCATCGTTATCGGCCTGATAAGAAAATTTGGCCGATATATTAAAGCCGATAAATAATGTACATTTTCTTGAGCTGAGACACTTCAGATGCCAATCTGAAGTTGCCAATGTTCAACATTATGCTTTTTAATTACTTGAAATATGATTGAAATCACTTCAAAAAGGAAAATACAGTTCAAGTGCAGCGCAAGTCTGTCATATAAGCTACATACAATTATAATGAAAACATTATTGTGTGCTTGAGACATGGCTTTTAATGGCGAGACCTTTGCTTTTTGTAATCAGGCTCTCTATATTATATAAAAATTTGGATTTAGATTTTTCAGACTTTACATTTATCTGTTATCGGCTTTCAAATTTAAAGAATTATCGGTTATCGGCCAAAATTTTCATCCCTAATTTAAAGTGATTAATAAGGAAATAAGGAATAAAGGTTTGCAGGAGGATTGTTGCTGACAGCTTGTCTCAGTTGTATGTGTGTGTTTTGTGTGTGTGTGTGTGTGTGTGTATATGTGTGTGTGTGTGAGACGCACCTGTGTGTGGCGGGTGTCTCTCAGGCAGAATGAGGTGCTGGAAGTTGATGATACACACCGCTTCAGAGCCCAGCCAGCGGTCAGACACGGCTCGGATGTAATACTGGGAAGCATGGGCTCAAAGTGGATGTGAACCCCTGGAGCACTCAAATGCAGAGAATGGTGAAGACCACTCAACTCCTGACAGAGAACATGTGATTAACCACTCAACACCTGACAGAGAACATGTGATTATAACACACTCAACACCTGACAGAGAACATGTGATTATCTCCACTCAACACCTGACAGAGAACATGTGATTATAACACACTCAACACCTGACAGAGAACATGTGATTATAACACACTCAACACCTGACAGAGAACATGTGATTATAAACAAAACAACATTAACAACTCACCTGACAGAGAACATGTGATTATAACACACTCAACACCTGACAGAGAACATGTGATTATAACACACTCAACACCTGACAGAGAACATGTGATTATCTCCACTCAACACCTGACAGAGAACATGTGATTATAACACACTCAACACCTGACAGAGAACATGTGATTATCTCCACTCAACACCTGACAGAGAACATGTGATTATCTCCACTCAACACCTGACAGAGAACATGTGATTATCTCCACTCAACACCTGACAGAGAACATGTGATTATCTCCACTCAACACCTGACAGAGAACATGTGATTATCTCCACTCAACACCTGACAGAGAACATGTGATTATAACACACTCAACACCTGACAGAGAACATGTGATTATAACACACTCAACACCTGACAGAGAACATGTGATTAAACACACTCAACACCTGACAGAGAACATGTGATTATCTCCACTCAACACCTGACAGAGAACATGTGATTATAACACACTCAACACTGACAGAGAACATGTGATTATCTCCACTCAACACCTGACAGAGAACATGTGATTATAACACACTCAACACCTGACAGAGAACATGTGATTATAACACACTCAACACCTGACAGAGAACATGTGATTATCTCCACTCAACACCTGACAGAGAACATGTGATTATCTCCACTCAACACCTGACAGAGAACATGTGATTATAACACACTCAACACCTGACAGAGAACATGTGATTATCTCCACTCAACACCTGACAGAGAACATGTGATTATCTCCACTCAACACCTGACAGAGAACATGTGATTATAACACACTCAACACCTGACAGAGAACATGTGATTATAACACACTCAACACTGACAGAGAACATGTGATTATAACACACTCAACACCTGACAGAGAACATGTGATTATCTCCACTCAACACCTGACAGAGAACATGTGATTATAACACACTCAACACCTGACAGAGAACATGTGATTATAACACACTCAACACCTGACAGAGAACATGTGATTATAACACACTCAACACCTGACAGAGAACATGTGATTATCTCCACTCAACACCTGACAGAGAACATGTGATTATCTCCACTCAACACCTGACAGAGAACATGTGATTATAACACACTCAACACCTGACAGAGAACATGTGATTATAACACACTCAACTCCTGACAGAGAACATGTGATTATAACACACTGTCCAGCACATAACCCCACCGCTACTACAGAAAATCACACCTGCATTTGAAACTGAGGATTTTATGTGCAGATAGTCAGTGTTATATTAGCATTACCCAGTTAAAGGTACAATATGCAGGATTTTTGCAGTAAAATATCCAAAAACCACTAGGCCAATGTTGTATATTTTGTTTAGTTGATCACTTACAATATCCCAAATGTTTCCAACTATTTGTAAATGTGTCCACCACTCTAGTTCATCCAAAACGAACTAGAAAATAGACTCAAAGTGCTAAATACCGGAATAATCCTTTAACCACTGAAAGGACACTATGACAAAGATATCGCTTTCCTTATTCAAACTGATGTTTCCCTCATGATTATATGATCGACCTGAAGAATGAAAGCTGTATCATATACTTGAATATGAGGAATATCACACTCATAGCCATGCGAAATGCTCTATATCTGTGTCAGATGGGCTGCAGCGTTCATTTAGCATGAAAAGATTGTTTAACCAATTCAAGTAAACACACATTTAGTGTGAAGCACAATATTCTATCAAGTACCTTTTCATTAATATGTCTGTTTGCGAGGGTTTTGCCACTGTCACCTTTGTCTCCATTGGCTTTCGGCTTGCTTAGTTGGGGACATTTAATTATATATTAAACAATATTACTACAACATTATTTTCCTGTTATCTCTGTAAAGCTGTTTTGAAACAATCTGTATTGTAAAACGCGCTATATAAATAAAGGTGACGACTTAAATTTCAAAAAGTCAAACTGAAGCCCTTTGTATGAACCCTGTTTGAAGAGTAGTGTTTTTGGAGATACGTCACGTCACGTTTAAAGGTGATGGTGTGCTTGAACATGCTGTGATCTGGGGTTTGCAGGACAGTACCTGTTTCTTCTGCAGGAGGAAGTACTCGGAGTGGTAGATGTGGTCGTTGATGGGATCCTCTACCCATAACCACCAGGGCTCTCCCACCGACCCGTGGACCTGTTCAACAGCAGACAGAAGAGCCATGAGAGAGAGGACAAGCCGGACGACACGACCTCCGTTTGTAACGTCCATGAACGTGGACACTAGTGTTTCCATGGAAACCACATGACCAAACAGCACATGCGTTATAAATATATCATATACATGAGAAATAAAAAAATAATAGTTTCAATTCAAAAACTTCTTTTCTTCAAGTGGCGATAAAAAATCTTTTATCCCAAATGCCATTAGTATCATTAACAAAACCAAATGACAACAACAAATGAGTAATCTTAATGTGTTTAAAGTATATTTATTTTCATTATGATAATTTACATTGTATCTTTATATATCATTTCCTTTGAGACGTCTGCATGTTTATCTGTCTTGTATGTTTGGTGAGCCAAAGAAAAATTTCCACCCCGGTGGACAATAAAGATTATTCTATTCAATTCTATTAATTCCAGACAAATCACACATAATGCTTGTGTAAATCTCTCTATCATTTTATTTATTTTGTTTTGAGAGGTCTGACACAGTCCAAAATAACAATGATAACACTTTACTAACACTTTACAATAAGGTTAATTAGTTAAAATTAGTTAAATGATTAGTTCACTTTCTTTTGCTGATAATTTACTCACCCGCATTCGGGAAGTACCGAGTCAGTGTTTACAAATGTGAGGAAGGAGGACCATATACACATATTCAAATGTCTTTGTGTCAGTTTATCGTTTAAAATGCCCATTTCGTGTGCGTATCCCGGGTGTTTTAATATTAAAAAGGCTAAAAGAAAATGTTCGTCTTTTGCACGTTCAACTTGTAAACACTGACTCGGTACTTCCGCATACGTCAAGCGTGACCTTTTCAACGTAATTGCGGACACGAACGCACATCACAGAACAGAGCAAGGTGAGCATTTGTGCTTATAAAACAAACTGTTTTATTTATTTTTGAAATGAGCGATGGTTTGGCTAGATAAGACCCTTATTCATCGTCTGGTGTCGTTTAAAGCCCTTTGAAGCTGCACTGAAACTGTCATTTGGACATTGAACCGTTTGGGTCCCATTGAAGTCCATTATATGGAGAAAAATCCTGGAATGTTTTCATCAAAAACCTTCATTTCTTTTCGACTGAAGAAAGAAAGACGTGGACATCTTGGATGACATGGGGGTGAGTAAATTATCAGCAAGTTTTTTTAAAAGTAATTTAAAAGTAACTAATCCTTTAATGTATTAACTAACAATGAGCAAAACTTTTATTATTTTATCTTTGTTAATAAAAAAAATCCAGCTGTTCATTGTTTGTTCATGTTAGTTCACAGTGCTTTAACTAATGTTAACAAATACAACCTTTGATTTAAATAATGTATTAGTAAATGTTGAAATTAATATGACTAAGATTAATAAATGCTGTAGAAGTATTGTTCATTCTTATTTCATGTAAACTAATGAACCTTATAGTGAGTGTTATCATAAACGCTGTGTCGGGATCTTGACATTGCTCTGATCAGCATCTCTGCTTCACACACAGTGGATCTGCTGTATCACACCGCTGGTGTTTAGTGAATATAAGTGAAATCTTCACAGCCTGTTGAGCCGCAGACTGGTTTACGTTAAAGCGAGTGATATACTGTACGTATCAAACGTGAGCCGGCTCGTATTTTGCAGGAAAGCGTCCGGATGACCGGAGAGATTTCCACTGTGAATAAATCATGCTTGTGCTGTTTGATCCGAGTCACACGGCTTCATTCACTACACACCTGAACTACAGCCATATTTAACACGTTCTTCAACATCACCTGAACTATAGCCATATTTAACACTTTCTTCAACATCACCTGAACTATAGCCATATTTAACACGTTCTTCAACATCACCTGAACTACAGCCATATTTAACACTTTCTTCAACATCACCTGAACTACAGCCATATTTAACACTTTCTTCAACATCACCTGAACTATAGCCATATTTAACACGTTCTTCAACATCACCTGAACTATAGCCATATTTAACACTTTCTTCAACATCACCTGAACTATAGCCATATTTAACACGTTCTTCAACATCACCTGAACTACAGCCATATTTAACACTTTCTTCAACATCACCTGAACTATAGCCATATTTAACACATTCTTCAACATCACCTGAATATAGCCATATTTAACACTTTATTCAACACACCTGAATTATAGCCATATTTAACACTTTCTTCAACATCACCTGAACTATAGCCATATTTAACACGTTCTTCAACATCACCTGAACTATAGCCATATTTAACACGTTCTTCAACACACCTGAACTACAGCCATATTTAACACTTTCTTCAACATCACCTGAACTATAGCCATATTTAACACTTTCTTCAACATCACCTGAACTATAGCCATATTTAACACGTTCTTCAACACACCTGAATTACAGCCATATTTAACACGTTCTTCAACATCACCTGAACTACAGCCATATTTAACACTTTCTTCAACATCACCTGAACTATAGCCATATTTAACACTTTCTTCAACATCACCTGAACTATAGCCATATTTAACACTTTCTTCAACATCACCTGAACTATAGCCATATTTAACACTTTCTTCAACATCACCTGAACTACAGCCATATTTAACACATTCTTCAACATCACCTGAACTATAGCCATATTTAACACTTTCTTCAACATCACCTGAACTATAGCCATATTTAACACTTTCTTCAACATCACCTGAACTATAGCCATATTTAACACGTTCTTCAACATCACCTGAACTACAGCCATATTTAACACGTTCTTCAACATCACCTGAACTATAGCCATATTTAACACTTTTTCAAACATCACCTGAACTATAGCCATATTTAACACTTTCTTCAACATCACCTGAACTATAGCCATATTTAACACTTTCTTCAACATCACCTGAACTATAGCCATATTTAACACGTTCTTCAACACACCTGAACTACAGCCATATTTAACACTTTCTTCAACATCACCTGAACTATAGCCATATTTAACACGTTCTTCAACATCACCTGAACTATAGCCATATTTAACATGTTCTTCAACATCACCTGAACTATAGCCATATTTAACACTTTCTTCAACATCACCTGAACTATAGCCATATTTAACACGTTCTTCAACATCACCTGAACTATAGCCATATTTAACACGTTCTTCAACATCACCTGAACTATAGCCATATTTAACACGTTCTTCAACATCACCTGAACTATAGCCATATTTAACACTTTCTTCAACATCACCTGAACTATAGCCATATTTAACACGTTCTTCAACATCACCTGAACTATAGCCATATTTAACACTTTCTTCAACATCACCTGAACTATAGCCATATTTAACACTTTCTTCAACATCACCTGAACTATAGCCATATTTAACACGTTCTTCAACACACCTGAACTACAGCCATATTTAACACTTTCTTCAACATCACCTGAACTATAGCCATATTTAACACTTTCTTCAACATCACCTGAACTATAGCCATATTTAACACTTTCTTCAACATCACCTGAACTATAGCCATATTTAACACGTTCTTCAACACACCTGAACTACAGCCATATTTAACACTTTCTTCAACATCACCTGAACTATAGCCATATTTAACACGTTCTTCAACATCACCTGAACTATAGCCATATTTAACATGTTCTTCAACATCACCTGAACTATAGCCATATTTAACACGTTCTTCAACATCACCTGAACTATAGCCATATTTAACACTTTCTTCAACATCACCTGAACTATAGCCATATTTAACACGTTCTTCAACATCACCTGAACTATAGCCATATTTAACACTTTCTTCAACATCACCTGAACTATAGCCATATTTAACACTTTCTTCAACATCACCTGAACTATAGCCATATTTAACACGTTCTTCAACACACCTGAACTACAGCCATATTTAACACTTTCTTCAACATCACCTGAACTATAGCCATATTTAACACGTTCTTCAACATCACCTGAACTACAGCCATATTTAACACGTTCTTCAACATCACCTGAACTATAGCCATATTTAACACTTTCTTCAACATCACCTGAACTATAGCCATATTTAACACTTTCTTCAACATCACCTGAATATAGCCATATTTAACACGTTCTTCAACATCACCTGAACTACAGCCATATTTAACACGTTCTTCAACATCACCTGAACTATAGCCATATTTAACACTTCTTCAACATCACCTGAACTATAGCCATATTTAACACGTTCTTCAACACACCTGAACTATAGCCATATTTAACACGTTCTTCAACATCACCTGAACTACAGCCATATTTAACACTTTCTTCAACACACCTGAACTATAGCCATATTTAACACTTTCTTCAACATCACCTGAACTATAGCCATATTTAACACGTTCTTCAACACACCTGAACTACAGCCATATTTAACACTTTCTTCAACATCACCTGAACTACAGCCATATTTAACACTTTCTTCAACACACCTGAACTATAGCCATATTTAACACTTTCTTCAACATCACCTGAACTATAGCCATATTTAACACGTTCTTCAACACACCTGAACTACAGCCATATTTAACACTTTCTTCAACATCACCTGAACTACAGCCATATTTAACACGTTCTTCAACATCACCTGAACTATAGCCATATTTAACACGTTCTTCAACATCACCTGAACTATAGCCATATTTAACACGTTCTTCAACATCACCTGAACTATAGCCATATTTAACACTTTCTTCAACATCACCTGAACTACAGCCATATTTAACACGTTCTTCAACACACCTGAACTATAGCCATATTTAACACGTTCTTCAACATCACCTGAACTATAGCCATATTTAACACGTTCTTCAACATCACCTGAACTATAGCCATATTTAACACTTTCTTCAACATCACCTGAACTATAGCCATATTTAACACTTTCTTCAACACACCTGAACTATAGCCATATTTAACACGTTCTTTAAAGGGTACCTATCATGGAATTTTGAAAATTACCTTTCATGTAGTGTGTAACATAGATCTAAGTGAACAAAAACATCCTTCAAAGTTTTAAATATGTAAGTTCACCGTATACAAAGTTATTGTCTCTCAAAAGTAAGATTCGACTCTGAGTCGCTGATATGAATCGATAGACAAACGATGCATTTTCTCTAACTTTCGTACGTCACTTGTACAAGTTATTTGAATTCGACACGCCCACTCAGTGCGCGCCGAGCAGACAGAGAAACCTGACAACAACATGTCGACGAGACTTTGTTCTGAAGTGCGAATCAAAAGCAAACTTTTTTTTTCACTGCCCAGGGACAAGCATGTGAAGACTCAGTGGCTAGAGTTTATATTTACAACTATACCACACAAGTATAGCCACCTTTAGCTGTGTTCGCGTTATTTTAATGACGATCGCTTCACAAACACAAATGCTTTCACGTGTGGATTCGCGGGTCGCCAGATACTGAAGGAACGTTCAATACCAAGTTTATTTGGATCAGCTTCCTCCGAATCACAACCTGTAAGTACTATTAATAATTGTTGCTTTTATGTGTGTGTGTGTGTGTGTGTGTGTGTGTGTGTGTGTGTGCGCGTGCGTGTGTGCGTGTGTGTGTGAGAGAGTGAGAGTTACGCTCAGCAGCGTCTAGGTCTCCAATGTCATTTTTTTTGTTTTTTGAAATATGTGAAATTATGTGAAGCGTATTGTAGTACTGCAGTGCTTTATCAATATGTTTAAGCTTTGGGCTAACGCAACATATAACTGACTGCGTCATCTGACCAATCACCGCCGATTAGCGTCACGTAAAGAGGGGTTTGGACAAATGAGTCGTCAAACGAATCATTAGGGAGTCGGTGAGCAAATCAGGTAAAAATAAATGCATATTATAAGACAACAAAAGTGTTTTTTTGTCATTGCATGCATGTAAAACTGTTGTTGGGGACTCCCAGAACATTATTAGGAACATTTTAAATACCATAATAGGTACCCTTTAACATCACCTGAACACATACTGTAAAGTGTCATTTATTCCTGTGATCAAAGCTGAATTTTCAGCAGCTTCAGTGTCACATGATCCTTCAGAAATCAGTATAATATGATGATTTGATGCTCAATACACATTTCTGATTATTATCTATTCATATTTATGTGGAAACTGTGAACTTTTTTTTAATTATTTGATGAATAGAAAGATCAAAAGAACAAAATTGATTTAAAATAGAAAGCATCTGTAACATTATAAATGTCTTTAGCCATAATTTAATGCATCCTTACTGAATAAAAGCATTAAGATCTGTCAAATAAAAATCATTGTGAGCACAAATGTTTGAGCGGTATTATATATTAGGCACATGAAGTACTAAGTGGATGAAGCGTTATGTAATGTTTGTTAATGCCATGTTAATGTGTGTGAGCGAGGACACCGGCGGGTGATTAGTGTGTGCTGATGGTCTTCCAGCTGTTGGGTGTCACGCTGGAGGAGTTCTGGTCACATGACTCAGAGCGGCCCATCTGTGGCCCTCAGGAGAACAACACACACAGATCTGGGCTATTCAAGCCTTTGTGCTCTTAAACACAGGGGAGGACACGGCAAATCAATGATGCCTTTACATCCTGCAGAACCTACTGTGAGCCTGTGTGTGTGTGTGAGAGAGAGAAAGAGAGAGTGTGTGTGTGTCTGTGTGTGTGTGTCTGTGTGAGAGAGAGAGATAGAAGAGAGTGTGTGTGTGTGTGTGAGAGAGAGAGAGGGAGAGAGAGAGAGAAGAGAGAGAGAGGAGAGAGAGAGGAGAGAGAGAGAGAGAGAGAGAGAGAGAGAGAGAGAGAGAGGAGAGAGAGGTATGTGTGTGTGTGTGTGTGTGTGTGTGTGTGTGTGTGTGTGTGTGGTCCTTCGATCCTTGACTGCGGGGACATTTTTTGGTCCCTATGAGGGATAATAATTGATGTTTTTGAAAATGTAAAAATTCTGCAAGTGTTCTGTGATGTTTAGGTTTAGTGTAAGGGGAGAGAATAAACAGTTATAGGGCATTGCAAATATAATGTTTTAGTTATACTAAAGTCATAAAGTATACTAAAGACTGCGCATTACATTATTATCTCATAACTGCCACTTTCTGACATGATGACGGAAAAATATGAGGAAAAATTGTCAATGCTTTTGCGTTTTCTCAAAATATTTTGCGTTCCCTTGAGAAACTTTTGAGTTCCAGCCAATTTCTGGACAACAAAATAATGTAATTTTTTTTATATATATATATATCAAACAACACTTAACATGTTCAAGTTTATCTCTCAGTGTAATATAAGAAAGCAGAGTTAAAAAAGCTGCTGTTTAATTGTAAATAAATGTAATTGTTTTCAGATTTGTATTGAACAGATTTGTGTAGACTCTAAGCAATTTGAATAAATGCATTTTTTAAATATGATTATTTCAATAATATCAGATAGATGCCTATAGATAATTAATAAACTATTCCATGAGTTTTTGAGAGCAGAAATCTTACCATTTATCTATGACTGACACCTATGCATGATGTTAACTTTATTAGTTTGTTTATGTAAAACTGTTGAATCCAAATGGATGGAAATTGTATATGTAATTCAAATACCTCAAGTTATGCCTGAATATTTTGTGTGGATGAGTTTGGGATCGGCTGGTGTAAGGAAATGAACATCAGGATATTTCAAAGACTAACGTCAGTGTGTGAAGCCCTGGATGTGGTTGCCATGGTTACCTGGTCACTCCACCTGAAGTCGGGGGTGATGGTGAGGCGCACGCGCAGGACGGTGCGTGTGATTGGCTGAATGCTGGACTCCATCAGGATGGCAGGGATCTGATGAACACACTGCTTCACCTTCAGCCCGATGTTCACGTGATGCAACATGTGACCTGGACACCACACACACACACACACACACACACACACACACACACACACACACACACACACACACACCACACACACACACACAAACAAGTTTGTTTCACTGTATTAGTGAGGACACTGGATAGACTTCCATTGATTTTATATCAGGTTAATGACATTAAAGCCCTAAACCATCACAGAAACATGTATAAAACACTAAAATTAAATAAAAACATGTCTTGGCCGAACATTTATAACATTATAACACACACTCACGCACACACACACACACAAACAAAACGCACCACACACACACACACACAGCACTACACACCAACACACACATCACAAACACACACACACACACACACACACACACACACACACACACACACACACACACACACACACACACACACACACACACACACACACGGGACATTGCATAGACTTCCATTGATTTTATATCAGGTTAATGATATTTTCGATGGCCTAACCTGAACCCTACCAACACAGAAACGTGCAAAACACTAGATTTTAATCAAAATAAAATTAAAAAGCACCACTTTTGACTCTAACCGTCTATGACAGAGTGTAAACCTGAGCAGTGCAGATGATTGTGTGGTGTGCGACTGACCGATCTCATCTTTGCCCATGTCTCTGAGCTGGTCCACACTGATCTTCTTCTCCTCCAGTCGGGACAGCAGAGACGAGGGCAGAGAGCTGAACTGCCGGAGCGGGTGAGCCCAGCCCCATAGACGCTTGTCGATCACCTTACACAGGTTCAGCAGCCGGTGGGTCATGAGGGGCCAGCGCTTCCTCAGAGCGATCTCGAACAGAGCCCGCACGATACGAGCTGCGTTCTGCACACACACACACACAGTCAAACAAATAAATCTAAATTACTTCATATGCTCTCAATGACAAATGCAGAACAAATAGTTCATGCGTTCGATTATTGTAATGCTCTACTGGGTGGTTGCCCTGCACGCTTAATAAACAAACTACAGCTGGTCCAAAACGCAGCCGCTAGAGTTCTTACCAGAACCAGGAAGTATGACCATATTAGCCCGGTTCTGTCAACACTGCATTGGCTGCCTATTAAACATCGTATAAATTTTAAAATATTGCTGATTACTTACAAAGCACTAAATGGTTTAGCTCCAGTACTTGAGAGAGCTCTTAACGCATTATAGTCCTTCACGTCTATTGCGATCTCAAAGTTCCGGCTAGTTGATAATACCTAGAATATCAAAATCGACTGCTGGCGGTAGATCCTTTTCCTATTTAGCACCAAAACTCTGGAACAATCTTCCTAACATTGTCCGGGAAGCAGACACACTCTGTCAGTTTAAAGCTAGACTAAAAACACATCTCTTTGACCTAGCATACACATAACACATTATAAACTTCTATGATTCAATGTCAAGTCTTGAAGATAGTCTTGATTGATTCACTTCTGTTGCGAAGATCATTAGTTATTAGCTTAGCGGCCGCTAACACAACATCGTTCTAACAGAAAACCCTTAACGTGCTCCAGCCGCACAAAACAGTGACTGGTGTCTTGAGAATGGACTCCCTGAAATAGGTTCGAAAGTGCGAACAATTATCCATTTTCTCTGCGCAAACCTCATAACGCAAACCCGCGAAAACGCAGACGTGTTCAGTCGATAGGTATGCGCGTTTGAATATATATGTGCGCAGTCGTGTAGTCCTTCACTAATCAACCCTCAACAAGCTACTTGTCTGGCCTTAAAAATGTATAATACATACATTTCTGTGAAATATAATGCCAAATGCAAAATTTTCACTTTTAACTAGTTGCTTATTAGCATGCATATTACTAAGATATTGTCTGTTTATTAGTACTTATAAAGCACATATTAATGCCTTATTCTGGATGATCATATTCAACATCCCTTAATCCACCTACTACCTAAACTTAACAACTACCTTACTAACTATTAATAAACAGGAATTAGGAGTTTATTAAGGAAAAAGTCGTCATTATTAGTGAATATGTTCCCCAAACTAAAGTGTGACACAATAATTGATTGCACAACTACAAAATGTCTGTTAACTCTTTCCCTGCCAGCGTTTTTGATAATTTTTACACAAATTTCTTGGCCCACAGAATATTTTGTTGTATGAATATCTGAGTAATATATGAAAACAAAAAACAGACCTTTTGCTTCTAAACAAATAAACAAACCAGTTTAAAAAAAAATTCTAGTTTTTTTAGTAACACTTGAATGTGGGTACGTTTCATTAAAAACAACAACATTTTGAGCAAAAAGCTGAGAAAATCGTGTTTTTGTCAACGACTACATTCAGATCGGATTCAGAAACACAGATGGAGTTGCTTGGGTCCGTCATCAACTTCACAGTCCTATAGCTCGATATTTCCTTCGGTAATTTTTGATTTAAATGCCGTTTAATGTTGATGATCACATTATTTTACACATGATATCGCTTGTTTCTGCTTCTTCTTCGCCTGTGTTTTGATCAGGAGATTCAGTAATCTTTCAGTAGATGTGTAACAGCGCCTCCTACAGATTAACAGTGAAAACACGGAAAGCCAGAAATGTCCGTCAGTGGCGGGGAAAGAATTAATAAGAGACACTGAAATGAAGTGAGAGGTTTTCAGCTGGTTGAGGAACTCAATGACGGATACTTGGCAGTGGACAACCTTATAAAACAGCTTGTCTAATGGGAGAGCGTCATTTTAAACAGATTTGTCATATAAAATTCTCTTCTTATGGGATACAGCTTTTAAAGGGCTCTTTTAAATTTAGTTCATTATCTAGAACACATTTCATGGAATAACTAATGTGGGTTTGCTCTGACTGCTGTCGGTGTAGATCAGAGCGCAGTGTCTGCATGTTTGATGGGTCGAGTGTGAGTTATGCTCAGATGGCTTAGAGGATCCTACATTACTTTGATCTATAAGGTGCACGTTCACTCATAGATCTGACTGCTATGATGGACTGATCTGGTGTGTCACTGATGGATCGAGCAGAAATGAACGAGTGCGAGGACAAACACCTGCTGACCCAGATGCTGATGTTTAACAGGCCACGAGAGCAACCCAAGTCTTTCATCCGACACCAGTGTGTGTGGATGAGACCCAGCAGAACCGTCCCATAATGCACTCGAAGCACAGCACACTGAACACACAGATGTCAACTTCAAATGAGGTTTGTGGACGGATCTGTTGCAAAGAGCATTGGGAATCTTTAGGGTTTTGCGGTCAGAGGTGAAAAACTCATTCTGCTTAGTTTGGAGAGTTTTTAAAGATTTAATTACACAAGTGTTTTGAATGCTTGAGGAAACAGTTTGATACCATCCTTTCCTCGCGGGTCAAAATGACCTGAAGCCCTAAAATTATACTTAATATATTATTTTTTTTGTTCAGAAAGCTTTTTTCTTTTTTTTTCATATTTAGCTTTAAAATACTAGATTTGTAGCCTGGATGCCAGCCCGAATGGCATCCAGTTGTTAGTGGTATTTATGTGTTCCAGTTTAATGGTGCACACACGTTTTCTGTTGTTCAGCGAATTTTCATTTTCATTAGTGAAATGCACTCATTTCCACAGGATTCGTGCGATTTGGACTTTCACATGTTTGTGTGACAGACTCACGCTGCAAATTCTCAAAAATTTTCTCAAAAATTCTCTGCTTGGTTTGAAAGTGACTTTATTATGAGTTGTGTTCATTGTTTGATACACTATTGACAATTAACCTTTTTTTTAATCTGCAAAACTTCAATTATGCGACCCACACCTTAAAGCTGTAAATTTAATAGACATCTCATTATAATTGGTTCCAGAAGAAAATATTTGGAAATTATATATTTACAACATCTGGAAAATGGCATTATATCTTCAGATGATTTAAAAAAAAAAATCTAAATACTTCTTGCATTAGTTGCTGAAATTGTGGTCCAAATTGTGGTTCCACTAGAAAAAAAAGAGCAAATCCATAGATAGTATGATTTTGAATATATTACTGAAAGCCTGCAAGACAAAAATATTATTAAGTGTGTTTGCGAAAAAAAAAAAATTCCCCCGCATTTTGGATCATATTCACAAAACTTTCATGATCCCCATTGTATGAATATGTACATTGTGTGAATATGTACAAAAACAGAGAAAGAACAAAGCCATTGCTTAAACAAAAAAATTGTGTTATAAACAAACAAACAAGCAAAAAAAAAAAAAAAACCAACAAACTTAGAAAAAAAAGGCTGAGAAAAATATGTTTTGTCAAAGACTTTGGATCGGATTAAGAACGATGATCAAAACAGTCGTCAATGGCAAGGATACGTGTCTTTAATGACATAAACGTGTCAGAAATGACATAAATGACGTAAATCTTGTCAATCGTGGTGAAAGAGCTAAATTATATATATTTTTTCTTTGCTATATTGCGTAGCGCAAGTCCCTCAACTTCTTATTTATACTCAGTCGATTTACAAATGCTTGGAGAATCAGTTCAACTGAATCATTAAAAAATAACTGGCTCTAAAGAAGCATTCGCCCAGGACCGAGTCTGTTCTCTTCAATCTAGAGCTGAGCGACAGGAAGATGCCTGAACTGATGCAAATAACATCCAAAGAATCATTGTGTGTGTGTGTGTGTGTGTGTGTGAGTGTGTGTGTGTGTGTGTGTATCTAAACATGTACATCTAAAATCCATGAAGAGTGGCGGAGAGAGAGATCTCAGACCCGAGCATTAGAGAAGGTCTGGATTTAAAATCAACAGACGTTTGACACGGAAATGCCTCCCACTGCCGGATCCCAGCTGCACATCTGAAATCAGCCGGATTAGGAGCAAAGAGGGAATTTCTCCCAGAGATTTCAACTATCTGAGCACATGGAGGCTGTTGTAATGGAATGGCAGATATCATGGATGTCTTCCACAGAGCACATCCCATCCTGACCTCGCAGTCACAAACACACAATACTCACAATTCCTGTCACAATTTAGTCCTTGTGTTGCGTGAAGCATGTGTGTGTTTTTCATAGATCTTATCCATACAACAAAATAGACATCACTATAAACACAGTCCATTCATCTCTGCAACTGTCAAGTTTAATCCACACTTGAGTTCTTCAATTCAACGCTTTTTTAAATGTGCCACGATCACAAAAGAACCATCATATCGTTGGCCTAAATTTATTCACATTCAGCTTTTTAGGCTTCAAATGATGTCGTATGGACCACTTTAATAATTATTATTATTATATATATTTTTTTTTGGGGTGACGTGTCAAGATGTACCGATACTAAATTTCTAATATTCAGAATGATAATGGGTGATGCCGTTTGATGTTTCTTAAGGAATAAAAAAAAAAATCTCTCCCAAATAATGCTGGAAACTATCCAGGGGACGCTCTCATTTGCCACACTATAATATCAGAGGTTAAAGTTAACAACAGAGCTATTATATTCAACTGCTATTTATTTCCAGATATAATATACACACTCAAATAAAAGCAGAAATGTTTGTATACAGCTCAGTTGCACATAAGGTAGTTTTCATAAATACTTTTTAAATGGCAAATATATTCAAACATGCATATATAATTAACAGTAAATAAGCTTCTGATATTCATGCATGTTTTCTAGATATAATTAGTATTAAAGTGGATGAAAAGACTGGCGCTGCTGCTTGAACTGAGGGGATACAGCAATCAGTCACCTTTAAGAGCGTCAAAAGCCATTTATTGTTTGAATTTCGTGATAAAATAGACAGAATTTGAAAAGCTGAGACTTTTGATTCTTACAGTAAGTAACAGAAGTATCAGAGCATGTTTGATGTGGGGAAATCAGTAGATCTGGCAACCCTGGCTTGAACTACGGGTGATTTAGAGGGTCAAATAAAGTCTGCTTTTATCTAGCTATGTTTAACTGTTAATGCGTTATTGTCACATTAACTCGCCCTAAATACAACACAGGAGAGATTTTCTCATGATCACAGGACACGTTTTTTTTTCGCACCCTTTTGATAGACAGAATATAATCGGCCCTGATCATCAGCTTATTTTAAACAATTGACCGATAGATAGCTTTAAGCGGCCGATACTGATTATTCTCTAGTCAAATGTTGTGTTGTGGTTTATTGTGTATCCCTGCGGCTTTACATTTCAAGACGAATTTCCTTGAAAAAGGACAATTAAGTAAAACTCAAACTCTTATTTGTCCTTTCTGGTACTCAGCGGTGTCATCAGTTTTCATTGCGTGGAAAAGCACAGCATGAGTCTTTGTTCTAGGGAAGAACGCAAGTAATAGGAAATATTCCTTTAAAACCCAGTGTTTTGTTAAATTAATTGATTTTTCATGTATAAATATTAAAGATGGGTTCATTTACTCAGCAATCAGGATAAAAGAAAGCAGGACCGAATGTGACAAATTACAACAATAATGACAACGAAATAAACATTTTCAGACAGCCAGCTTTTATAATATATTCTGTTTTGCAAAACCTGCTGGATGAGCATCTCTTCCATTGTGGATCTTCAGCTAATTTACAAAATTCACCAAAATTGAACTTGACTCGAAAATTCTACATTGTGTCGATTCCCATTAGGGCTGGGTAAAAATATCGATTCATCAATGCATTGCGATTATTTGTTTCTCAATTCAATATCGATTCATCAAATCCTATGAATCGATTCAGCCCAACGGCCAGTGGCGGCGCTGTGGGCAACACTCTAGTGAGAGCGTTCAGCGTTGTATAAGACGCTGTTTTCATCAGAGAATGTTTAAATACCATAGACATCATGATGCCGATCAGAGCGCGCGCTGACACGGAGAAAAGCCTTGTTTAAACTCGACGCGTCCGTTTTCTTTTAGTGTCTATAATCCGCACGAGCGCGAAGGTGCGCGCGGCAAAAATGACGCGTTGGTTGCGCAAGACCTCATTTCGCTTGGCTGTGTGCAAGGCTTTTTTTTGTAACAGCGGCGCGCGGCACCGCATCCGAGGATGAACGACTTCAAGCCCAATATCTGCCCGCGCATGTACAATTGCAGTTCATTGACATTTTTTTTGTTAATGTTTTGTTTACTGTGTGTGATTCATTTAATGGAAAGCGCATTCACTTCTAGTTGTCTTGGTGTTAATTTTAAATAAACATAGAACAATAGCTAATCAGTGTCTGCTCGTTTATTCAAACTAAGTTGTCCTATAACAGACGAACGTCGCAACGATCAAAAAACCTGCATGTGCACTAGTTTGATAACAAATGCTTTATTTATATTTAGTTAACATATTATATATTGTACTAAAATGTTACGTGTTATATGATGGAAATGCCTGTTTCCTACATATAGGCACAGTAAATAAGCCTAAGGTTCTCTGATCAGCTGTTCAGTGTTATTTATTGTGTTGACAAAATAGCACTTTGTAATGTTATAATATCTATGGTTGCACTTTGTTTTATGAGTATGCACATTTTGTGCTTCTGTTTACATTTATTTATAACTTGAATGTATAGGATGAAAGAAATATACTTTCTACTACTTACAGTTACATGCACTTTATAGGTGTTAATAAAGCACCTGTTTATTACAGTTGTGGTTTGTATTCAACACATGTACAATATTGTACAGTTTGTTCTACTAAATAAACCATGACAGGAAATATGCTGGGGTCAATAATTTGTACTTAAACATTGGTAATACTGCACACATTATTTAAAAATATACCCAGGCACTTAATTACTTGTGTATTTACTTATTATTGAATCGATATCGAAGCTAATAAATCAATATCGAATCGAATCGAAATCGAATCGAATCGAAGCCTCAAGAATCGAAATCGAATCGAATTGTGAAATTCCTAACAATACCCAGCCCTAATTCCCATTGAAATTATGAAATTTGGTCAGAATTGGAGAAACATTGTCTGATTATTTCAGACACAATCTCCCGTAATTGATGTGCAGTTGCATATGATTGTGCATGTTTAACTCTCGATGATGTGGAGTGTCTCACCTGCGCTACATAAGACAGGTCAGAGATGAGGGAGAAGCTGTCCACTTCCCCGCGCCCGATGTACGTCTGGAGGAGGATATTGATCTTCCCGTAACCGTTCTCCACTCCTCCGGCCGCGGGAAGCTCACAGAAATCACACAGCATCTTCTCCAGTTCCTCCATCTCCTCGTCCCGGACCTGTGCGGCGCACACACACACACACACACACACACACACACACACACACACACACACACACACACACACACACACACACACACACACACACACACACACACACACACACACACACACACGTTACTGATGACAACCTACAGCCGTTTGTGTGTGTGTGTGTGTGTGTGTGTGTGTGTGTGTGTGTGTGTGTGTGTGTGTGTGTGTGTGTGTGTGTGTGTGTGTGTGTGTGTGTGTGTGTGGAATCGACGACCTCTCACCTTGATCTGCTCAAACTCTTCAGCTTTTGAAACGATGCTCAGAATATCTGCTTCGGTCTTCTGCGCGCTGAAAAGCTCATTGAAAGTCTGCGGAATGTAAAGAAAGAATATTAAATAGTCAAATATGCATTTAATATACATTAAGCTGAATTTTCAGCATCATTACTCTTAGCATACATTAGTCTTTAGTGTCACATGATCCTTCAGAAATCACTATAATATGCTGACTTGCATATTATGCATAATATGCTGCTCAAGAAACATTTATGATTATTATCAGTGCTGAAAACAGTTGTGCTGCGCAATATTTTTGTGGAAAATTATAAATGTATTTATTTTTTGGTGGGATACTTTGATGAATAGAAAGAATATTTAAAATATAAATCTTTGTAATATTATAAATGTCTTTACTGTTATGTTTGATCAATTTAATGCAACCTTGCTGAATACAAAAATCACTAATATTTTGATTTGATGTTTAAGAAAAATGTATGATTATTATTTATATATATATATATATATATATATATATATAAGTTTTTTTCTGCACAATATTTTTGTGGAAAACATTATACATTTTTTTCAGATTTATTTGATGAATAGAAAGTTCAAAAGCACGGCATTTATTTGAAACATAAATCTTTTGTAATCTTATAACTTTATTCACTGTCACTTTTCATTACTTTAATGTGTCCTTGCTGAATAAAAGACTTAAAATCGTGGACTAAAGCAATAATTTGTCTTTTTAAAATATCGTAGAGTGTTATTTTTTTGCCAAGTTAATGTGATGTTGTCTTTGAGAATGACGAATGAAGCCAATGGCTCGCTCTACACACACACATCTCACCTCCATAGTGTTGTACTTGATGTAGAAATGACTGGCTGTCCTGCCGAGATCTGTGGACGCAAAATATCCCGTCCTCTCGTCGAAGCGGATCATCCGAGCTTTATCAAGCTTTCTGCCCGACTCCACCACTAACTCCTTCCTGTAGAGCTCCAGCTGCGGGTCCATCTGAACAACACCACCACAATCAGCTAAATATTACACAATACACCTTTATTTGTCCTCGACGGGCGATTAGTGTTGCTGCAGTAGCAAGGAAATTAACAAACTTAACAAACAACACATCATTTGACAAACTATAACAAGAAAGAAAAATATAACAGTATAACTAATATATATTATTACTATATAAGTATATTATACATTTTTACACCGAAAATATAAATAAAAACTGAAAACCAGTGAATCTGAGAATAGTTTATGAGCATGATCACCTGACAGGCCTTGTGGTTGATCCCGTACACGAGTGGATTGGCTCTCATGCGCACATACAGATACGTGTAACTCAACCAGCGCACGGCTTCATCAACATTAGTGACCGTCCCCAGAGCGATCTGCACACAAACACAAGCAAACATCACATTTCAAGCACTTTACATCAAATCCTAATGTGTTCTAGAGGTGTGGGTTGTGTTTAATATTACTAACTGTGTGATTGAGATCTTGGGGATAATATGATAATTGATATGCCATGCACAGACACAGTCGTAATACATGCAGAAATGATCTGAGGCTAATATTGCAGTGATGATGTCAGTGTGCCATCTGCTGGATGAACGGATCAGGAGTTATTGCAGGGAAAGGCTTGTAGATGCTGCCATCATGTGACTGATTCAGGAACAGCTCTTCTACTATTATAACATCTTGATGACTTCATTAAGCACATTTCATTCTTTTACAAGCTTATGATCATTCATTCAATTAGAAAGACAGATTTTTTTTATAAAAACAAACATACGTTTGCAAACAAACAAAAACTCCTTGTTCAGTGCAAACTAAATTTAGTGACAAATAAAATAAATAAAATTTAGAATCAATTGTAGGAGATGATTTATATAATCTAATATTACATGTTTATTACTATTTTGAATTAGCTTCATTTTAATTTTAATTTATTTTTTAGCAATTTTGTTGTGCTTTTTATTTTGAATTAGCTTCATTTTAATTTAAATTTAAGTAATTTTGTTGTGCTTTTTTAAATTATATATATATATTATATATATCTATTAGGGGTGGAACGGTTCACAAATCCTCATTTGTATCACAGCTCTGGTCACGGTTTTCGGTTAGATTCGGTATACATTGTTAATGGTTTTTTCCTTTTCAACACTTTAGAAATACAATACATCAGCATACAGTATTTACAGTATTTAAAAAGGTCATGTAATCATAAAACTGAAAGAATGAGGCAGCTTGATCTTAGGAATAGACACGTTATTGTGACACTGACAATCATAGATTAAATCTGTGAGACTCTGATACAGCAAGAGTGGAGATGTTGTTCATTTAAACATGCTTTTCATTTATTTGTAAAAAAGTTCACAACTGTTGGCCTTTAACAAATTGTAGCTGAGAACAAAAACACGTATTGCCAAATTTAAAGAATAGGCTTGTCACTGTCAGTGCCTACATTTCTTACACAGTGTCCTAACCAGACGTAACGTGGCCGCGACACGCGATAAACGGTATCTTTTCCATGTTAAAGGGTTGTTCACCCAAAAATGAAAATCAGCCCATGATTTACTGAAGCCATCCTAGATGTATATGACTCTTCTTTCAGACGAATACAATGGGAGTGAATGAGTGTCTGTCTTTATAAGTCCATTAAAGCGCATCTATTCATGATAAAAGTGCTCCACACGGCTCTGCAGGGGT
This sequence comes from Chrosomus eos, assembly GCA_036326025.1. Classification (NCBI taxonomy): domain Eukaryota; kingdom Metazoa; phylum Chordata; class Actinopteri; order Cypriniformes; family Leuciscidae; genus Chrosomus; species Chrosomus eos. Next base: position 36,363,244 of record CM070831.1, read on the forward strand.
TAATAAAGGCTTGTTCCTGTAAATATGGATATATTTTTTACAGGAACGCATTTCTTCACTTTTTAACCCCCGCAGAGCCGTCGTGGAGCACTTTTATCATGAATAGATGCGCTTTAATGGACTTACAAAGACAGACACTCATTCACTGCCATTATAAAGCTAGTAAGAGATAGGACATTTTTTATATAACTCTGATTGTATTCGTCTGAAAGATGAACGTCATATACACCTAGGATGGCTTCAGGGTGAGTAAATGCATTTTTGGGTGAACAACCCCTTTAATCCGAGTTTTGTCCTAACCAGCCGAAACGTTAATATTTCTTTGAACAGAAAGTAAGATAATCTCAGGTAGGCTACTGTTTATGTGCTTTATTTAATGTTAAAAGCGTCTGTGTGAGTTTGCATATCATGTTGTGTGTCTTTTATAGCCGTACTGAAAGCAACGATTCACGAATGTGACAGTATCTCAGTGTTGAGGATGTGTGTGTGTGTGTGTGACAGTACCTCAGCGTTGAGGTTGTCAGATAGGCTCTGCTGGAACTGGCTCTCGATTGGGTTCTGCTGGGTCAGGAGCGTCAGGTAATGGCTCAGCTTCTCATGGGTCGTGATGATGGTTCCCTCACCGTACTTGTCAAACTGTGGCCGGCCGGCTCGACCGAAGATCTGCATCACATCCAGGATGCCCAGATCCACCAGCGCTCCACGCTTGGCATCATAGATATTAGTGCCCTGATATCAGACAGGAATCAGACAGCTCATTCTCAAGATTACAGAATTATGATTAAAGTGCCCCTATTATGCTTATTTAAAGGATCTGCATATTGTTTTGGAGTCTCCTTCAACAGATTTACATGCAGCCAAGGCCAAAAACACTTTATTTTCTCATAATATACAATATAGAATCATCTCTTTCCTCACAGTCTCTGAAACCATTCACTAAAGGATTCAATCTGTCTAAACCCCTGCTTTCTGAGAGCTGCTCTGATTGGTCAGATGACTCAGTCTGTTGTGATTGGTCTACTCTGCTCTGATTGGTCAGATGACCCAGTCTGTTGTGATTGGTCTACTCTGCTCTGATTGGTCAGATGACCCAGTCTGTTATGATTGGTCTACTCTGCTCTGATTGGTCAGATGACCCAGTCTGTTATGATTGGTCTACTCTGCTCTGATTGGTCAGATGACTCAGTCTTTTGTGATTGGTCTACTCTGCTCTGATTGGTCAGATGACTCAGTCTTTGTGATTGGTCTACTCTGCTCTGATTGGTCAGATTACTCAGTCTGTTGTGATTGGTCTACTCTGCTCTGATTGGTCAGATGACTCAGTCTTTGTGATTGGTCTACTCTGCTCTGATTGGTCAGATGACTCAGTCTTTTGTGATTGGTCTACTCTGCTCTGATTGGTCAGATGGCCCAGTCTGTTATGATTGGTCTACTCTGCTCTGATTGGTCAGATGACCCAGTCTGTTGTGATTGGTCTACTCTGCTCTGATTGGTCAGATGGCCCAGTCTGTTGTGATTGGTCTACTCTGCTCTGATTGGTCAGATGGCCCAGTCTGTTGTGATTGGGCTTCTCTGCTCTGATTGGTCAGATGACTCAGTCTTTTGTGATTGGTCTACTCTGCTCTGATTGGTCAGATTACTCAGTCTGTTGTGATTGGTCTACTCTGCTCTGATTGGTCAGATGACTCAGTCTGTTGTGATTGGTCTACTCTGCTCTGATTGGTCAGATGACTCAGTCTTTTGTGATTGGTCTACTCTGCTCTGATTGGTCAGATGGCCCAGTCTGTTATGATTGGTCTACTCTGCTCTGATTGGTCAGATGACCCAGTCTGTTGTGATTGGTCTACTCTGCTCTGATTGGTCAGATGGCCCAGTCTGTTGTGATTGGTCTACTCTGCTCTGATTGGTCAGATGACCCAGTCTTTTGTGATTGGTCTACTCTGCTCTGATAGGTCAGATGACCCAGTATGTTGTGATTGGTCTACTCTGCTCTGATTGGTCAGATGGCCCAGTCTGTTGTGATTGGTCTACTCTGCTCTGATTGGTCAGATGGCCCAGTCTGTTGTGATTGGTCTACTCTGCTCTGATTGGTCAGATGACCCAGTCTGTTATGATTGGTTTACTCTGCTCTGATTGGTCAGATGACCCAGTCTGTTGTGATTGGTCTACTCTGCTCTGATTGGTCAGATGGCCCAGTCTGTTGTGATTGGTCTACTCTGCTCTGATTGGTCAGATGACCCAGTCTGTTGTGATTGGTCTACTCTGCTCTGATTGGTCAGATGACCCAGTCTGTTGTGATTGGTCTACTCTGCTCTGATTGGTCAGATGACCCAGTCTGTTATGATTGGTCTACTCTGCTCTGATTGGTCAGATGACCCAGTCTGTTATGATTGGTCTACTCTGCTCTGATTGGTCAGATGGCCCAGTCTGTTGTGATTGGTCTACTCTGCTCTGATTGGTCAGATGGCCCAGTCTGTTGTGATTGGGCTTCTCTGCTCTGATTGGTCAGATGACTCAGTCTTTTGTGATTGGTCTACTCTGCTCTGATTGGTCAGATTACTCAGTCTGTTGTGATTGGTCTACTCTGCTCTGATTGGTCAGATGACTCAGTCTGTTGTGATTGGTCTACTCTGCTCTGATTGGTCAGATGACTCAGTCTTTTGTGATTGGTCTACTCTGCTCTGATTGGTCAGATGGCCCAGTCTGTTGTGATTGGTCTACTCTGCTCTGATTGGTCAGATGGCCCAGTCTGTTGTGATTGGTCTACTCTGCTCTGATTGGTCAGATGACTCAGTCTGTTGTGATTGGTCTACTCTGCTCTGATTGGTCAGATGACTCAGTCTGTTATGATTGGTTTACTCTGCTCTGATTGGTCAGATGACCCAGTCTGTTGTGATTGGTCTACTCTGCTCTGATTGGTCAGATGGCCCAGTCTGTTGTGATTGGTCTACTCTGCTCTGATTGGTCAGATGACCCAGTCTTTTGTGATTGGTCTACTCTGCTCTGATAGGTCAGATGACCCAGTATGTTGTGATTGGTCTACTCTGCTCTGATTGGTCAGATGGCCCAGTCTGTTGTGATTGGTCTACTCTGCTCTGATTGGTCAGATGGCCCAGTCTGTTGTGATTGGTCTACTCTGCTCTGATTGGTCAGATGACCCAGTCTGTTTTGATTGGTTTACTCTGCTCTGATTGGTCAGATGACCCAGTCTGTTGTGATTGGTCTACTCTGCTCTGATTGGTCAGATGGCCCAGTCTGTTGTGATTGGTCTACTCTGCTCTGATTGGTCAGATGACCCAGTCTGTTGTGATTGGTCTACTCTGCTCTGATTGGTCAGATGACCCAGTCTGTTGTGATTGGTCTACTCTGCTCTGATTGGTCAGATGACCCAGTCTGTTATGATTGGTCTACTCTGCTCTGATTGGTCAGATGACCCAGTCTGTTATGATTGGTCTACTCTGCTCTGATTGGTCAGATGACCCAGTCTTTTGTGATTGGTCTACTCTGCTCTGATTGGTCAGATGACCCAGTCTGTTGTGATTGGTCTACTCTGCTCTGATTGGTCAGATGACCCAGTCTGTTGTGATTGGTCTACTCTGCTCTGATTGGTCAAATGGCCCAGTCTGTTGTGATTGGTCTACTCTGCTCTTATTGGTCAGATGACCCAGTCTTTTGTGATTGGTCTACTCTGCTCTGATTGGTCAGATGACCCAGTCTGTTGTGATTGGTCTACTCTGCTCTAATCGGTCAGATGACCCAGTCTGTTGTGATTGGTCTTCAACATTTTGTTGGTTTGCAGGGTGCAGTGCTCAATTGGTTCTCTTCATATCTTACTAATAGAACTTTTTCAGTAATGCTCGACGACTTTTCATCCTCATCTGCCCCTCTGTCATCCGGTGTGCCTCAAGGATCCATTCTTGGTCCTGTTCTGTTCTCTCTCTACATGCTGCCACTTGGACAACTAATCTCCAATCATAACGTTCACTTTCATTTCTATGCAGACGACCTCCAGATCTACCTTCCTGTGATTCTGAACAATCGTTCTGCCCTGGACCCCGTCTATGACTGCCTTAGGGACATTAAGCAGTGGCTTTCCCAGAATTTCCTTCACTTGAATGAAGGAAAGACAGAGTACATCCTGTTCAGCCCTGACTCTCCTAATAGTTCTTTCAGTTTTGGTCCTCTAACACCTCAGTTTGCACCCACTGTACGTAACTTGGGTGTTATTTTTGACAAAAATTTGCAGTACGACAAACAGATTAGTGCTGTTGTTAAGGCAAGCTTTTACCAGCTAAGGCTTCTCAGTAAGGTCAAACCATTCTTGTCCCGAGCTGACCTTGAAAAAGTCATTCATGCCTTCATCAGCTCGAGGATAGACTACTGTAATGCCCTCTACACTGGACTTAATCAATCATCTCTTAATCGGCTTCAACTGGTTCAAAACGCGGCAGCACGTCTCCTCACCAACACCTCTAAACGCTCGCACATCACCCCCGTCCTCCGCTCGCTCCACTGGCTCCCGATACGGTTTAGGGTGGAGTATAAGGTCCTGCTGTTTGTGTTCAAGGCCATCAATGGTCTAGCCCCAGTCTACCTCGCCGATTTAGTAACGGTCTATCATCCACCCAGAACTCTCCGCTCATCTGAACACACCTATCTGGTCATTCCCAAATTTAAATATAAAAAGTTTGGAGGCCGGTCATTTGCTGTCCAGGGCCCTAAACTGTGGAACGCTTTACCTACACTCCTACGAAGTATCACCGTGTTGAGTGTTTTTAATCACAGTTAAAAACACATCTGTTCAGACAAGCTTTTAACATGTAATCTCCGTCTCTGGCTGATATTTGTGTTTTGTTTTGTTTTCCCCCTTTTTTTTTCTGTTGTCTATTGATGCTTTTATTGGAAAGCGCCTTGTGCACCTTTTGGCTGTTGTAAGGCGCTATAAAAATAAAATTTGATTGATTGATTGATTGATTGATTGGTCTACTCTGCTCTGATTGGTCAGATGACCCAGTCTGTTGTGATTGGTCTACTCTGCTCTGATTGGTCAGATGACCCAGTCTGTTGTGATTGGTCTACTCTGCTCTGATTGGTCAGATGACCCAGTCTCCAGGCCACAGGGCATGCCCAAAACCAAACCCCCATTAGCATTTATGAACTTCAGCTCTTTCTCAACATTTGATACACAATGACACAAACAGTAATGATGGTGTCGGTTTTACCGTATAATTTTTTTTCCGAGTGCATCAAAATGGATTCGCAGTGCTAAAAATAGCGTCTTCTCGACATGTTGCCAAAACTAACCAATTTCTTTCAGTCTCCGCTACTTGAGGGCGGGGCTAAGTAGACTGTTCGTGGGCAGCCAATGAAGACCATTATGCAAATTTGATACAACCAGGGTGGGAAATTAACTTTTTTGCCCACCAGCCACAGTGGCTGGTGGATGGCCAATTTTACCAGCCACTTATATTTTTTACCAGCCACTTTTCCCGGAATTCAAATTTATAAAGTATTATTATACACAGTAAGTACAGTGCATGGACTGTTCGACGGGAAGGTAGGCTAACCATTCCCTCGTTTTCTCTTCGTCATTAATGCGCCACTTGTTCGAAAAGTACCTTCTCTTTTTATTTACTTCGCCCTCAACAGTTTGTACATTCATAGCTACTGCTGACTCCACGGCGGGCCTCTTAAAGGGATAGTTCCCCCAAAAATGAAAATTCTGTCAGTAATTACTCCCCCTCATGTCGTTCCAACCCCGTAAGACTTTCGTTCATCTTCAGAACACAAATTAAGATATTTGTGATTAAATCTGAGAGCTGGGTCACTCCTCCATAGGCTTCTAAGGGATTGAAACTTGACAGCCCCGAAAAGTTCTTAAAGAAATCGTTAAAAGAGTCCAAGTGACTACAGTGGCTCAATCTTAAAGGTGCCCTAGAATGTGAAATTGAATTTATGTTGGCATAGTTAAATAACAAGAGTTCAGTACATGGACATGACATACAGTGAGTTTCAAACACCATTGTTTTCTCCTTCTTATTTAAATCTCGTTTTTAAAAAAACACCCCTGAAAAACAGGCGAATCTCCACATAACACCGACTGTGACGCAACAGTCGGGGATCACGCCTCCAAAGATTTGCATAGGCCAGCCCTCAATGACAAGCACTGCACAGCCGACGTCATCGGAGCAAGCGAGGCTCAGAGAGAAAATGGCAGATCATGGAAATAAATGCTATGTTCCAGGCTGTGCAGGGGATGTGAGGTCTTTTCATACCCTTCCCACAGAAAAGAAATGTCAACATGCGTGATTGATGTTTATATATAATCGGATACCGCAACAGTTAAATTCGAAGTTGTTAGTTTTCCCATTTCACCACGGACTTATTTTCCAACCTGGGACAATATCAAGCTTCTCTCAGCGTCTCAAACTGAAGAAGGGGGTAATTCCAACTATATTCCCGCAAGCGGTAAGTAGTGATTTTATTAAAGATAATTTACAGTGTGTTAGATCCAGCGCAAGATCCTAGCAAACTCCAAGTAACGAGCATACATAACTAACGTTAAATAGTCTAATTCTCAGTGAATAAACTATACAGAAAGCGGTCAAAGAACAATCCAGACAGCGCGAGTTTATCTCTCTTGCCAAACTCGTTATGAAATCAATGACGCTGTTACACTGCACAACGAAGCTCTTACTGTATGTACATCATGATCGTCGTGTTTGCATTTGTGACAGCATGAGAGAGAGAGAAACTGCGTTGTCTCGCGATCAACACACTCATCTGCTCAATGCTCATCACAGCAACATTTTATGTGATGGAAATAGATTTAAATACTTTAAAAACATCTCACGATTCGTTAATCTCGATAGCTGTAATAGTTAAAACGTATTTAACAGCTGTAGTGAAAGTATTCGAGAGAGTTTCACATGTCATATTTCATACATAGAGTCGGTTGGTCTGGGAACGCCCCCGGGAACGCCCCGTCACGTGGTGTAAATTTACCCCGTGGGGGAAAACAGTAGGCTTGTTTGAGATGAGCAAAATCTGCGCAGAATCGATCACCGGTGATCAGCGCGAGATGCATGCCGGTTAGAAATGTGTCCGAGAGCGGTCCGCCTTGCTCTGATGTCATGCTGACGTATGTCAAAAAGCTCTCGCGAGCGCAAGCCGCACGTGCCGGATTCTGCAGTCGCGCGCAGTTGCTCTCCACCGACTGCGCTGATCAAAAGCATGATGGGAAACGACTTGCTGACGACACAGCTTAATGCTCATTGGTTTAAACAACCGTGATGTAGCCTATTGTTCTCTTTTAAAATGTTTGATTTTAAAACTCGGATATCATGTTTTGTATGTGTTATGATGTGTAAATATTTCCCAAACCCTCGGACAGTGCGATCTCTATGGGTTATGTCATTTTATTATAGGCCTATATAAAAAAAACACATAGCCTGTGTCTGTATTAAAGAAAAAATGATTGATAAACACTTATTTGGAATGGAATTAAATAACAAGTACTTTGGGTGTCTTGTTCATTATATTTATTTTCATATAAAAGCAACAAAACTTAAATTACATCCAGGTTATTAGCAACACTGTGCACGAGCGTGAATCCCGTGAATCCCGCGATATCCGCCTTTCATCTCACAGGTGTCTGATCCACTGAGATCTGTCCGTCTTGCCTGCGCTTTTTTCACTCCTCCTCTCACTGCAGCCGCCTACTCTCGCCTACATTTCAGGCGAGGCAAGGCGCATCTCAAACGAGCCTATTGCCTTGGCGCTCATTGAAATACACGCGACAATCATGCCGAAGAGTTGTTTTGTCGTTTTCTTTACTGCCAATATAAACAAAAATTATAAATTGAAGTTCTACAACCAACAAACCCGTTGGTAAAAAAGGTGTGAGCCTCCAGGGATTTGTAATTTTTGAGATTACTGTGTGAGTAGATCCCTAGCTGTGTGGTAGTGGGTGTTAAACTCGTATTAGGCAGTGGGCCAGATTTGTCTACTTCTCTTACGAAAAATAATTATAGTAATTCTATAATATTTGTATTATAATACTTAATTCCTATAAGATTTGTATTATAATAGTTCTGTGATGTTCTGTAATACCTCTACTTCTATAGTTTGTCCCAAAATACTATAGTATTCCTATAGGTTTGCTATAATATTTTATCCTAAAATACTACAAGATTCCAATGGTTGTTTTTCATAAGGGATGTTTCAGTCACATTAGAGTTATCAGCTGAAGATTGGCTTGATAGGCCAATCGCTAATAATGACCATAGACAGTAAAATAAATAATGACGCCAGCCGTCACCGTTAACCTGTCAGTCCCTCGTACTACTGATCACCGTTTTACAAAAGCATTATAGTTTGGAGTGAAGCATACGTATTGGTAAGTGACAAGGTTTTATGGAGTTATAGTGTGCAACATATGATTGAGTTATAGGCTTATGTTACCGGTAGCTAGTAGCTACCGCGATGTCTTACCTGGAGATTCAACCAGATAACAGAATATATCTCGAAATGACACCTCCGGCCATTTGGTTGGGTCATTGACCTCGTTTTTAATCAAATGAGGGCAATCATATCCTATTGCAGTTCATTTTGCAATTTATCGTTGCCGGTCGGCCTCACAATAAGCCTCACAATAACACATTTTTGTCATTGAAATACACACGATGCTCACAGCGTTTTCCCCCACGCCGACCACGCCCCCCAACTATGACGCGTTGTCGACTGTATGTATATGCAAGCAGGTCAGCCAAGCACAGCAGTGGCCGGTTCTCACAGCAGACACGCCCCTTCAAACAGAGTGTTCAAATCAGAGACTAAAATCAGGCTAGGAAAAATGCCTTTTATTTCTAAATTATGACTATTTTTGATCTAAACAACAAACTAACATTATAAGGGCAACCCAGGAAACATTATAAAATAATAAAATAAACCATTCTAGGGCACCTTTAAGTTTATAAAACGACGAGAATACTTTTTGCGTGCAAAAAAAACACAAAAATAACAACTTTATTGAACCATCTCTTCTCTTCCATGTTTTTCTCCTAAGCTGTTGACGTAGTGTAACAGCGCAGCGCTTCTGTGTTATACGTCACACGTAGGCTCACTATTGGCTGACGCTGGTCATGTGTGTGATGCATGTGACGTTCAACCAGAAGCATTGCGCAATAACACTACGTGAAATCTCCAGGCCCAAAGAGAATTCTTGAATAAAGTCGCTATTTTTTGTTTTGTTTTTTGCGCTAAAAAAGTATTCTCGTAGCTCGATAAACTTAAGATCTAGCCGCTGTAGTCACTTCGACTCTTTTAACGATTTCTTTAATAACTTTTCGGGGCTGTCAAGTTTCAATCCCTTAGCAGCCTATGGAGGAGTGACCCAGCTCTCAGATTTAATCACAAATATCTTAATTTGTGTTCCGAAGATGAACGAAGTTCTTACGGGGTTGGAACGACATGAGGGTGAGTAATTACTGACAGAATTTTCATTTTTGGGTGAACTATCCCTTTAACACCGGGTATATGTCACCACATTTTTTAAATTTTCCTTTCGTCTGTACCTCAGCTCAGCTATATGTGTCACGGTCCGTTGAAAAACCAATCAAATTAGTTACTCGACAAAAGTGCATTATTGTTACTTAGCAACAGCATTCTTTGACAAAAGCTGTCCAATCCGTTACAAGGAATGTTTTAAGTAATAACCAATAAAAATATGTTTTACAATCTACCAGCCACTGTGGCTGGTATACAAGGCAAAGTCACCAGCCACTTTGAAAAAGTACCAGCCATTGGCTGGTGGCTGGTGCTAATTTCCCACCCTGGATACAACCCTACATAGGTTCGTGCAGAACGTAAGACTGGAATTACGGATGACTCGTTTCAGGCAGTTCAGGATCACTTCTTTCTTTTGATAGAGAAAAACTTTTTTTTTGGTCTAAAATTGATCTTGGCAGATATTTTACATTTACAAACAGCTATAAACATACTACATGAAAAGCATAACATGGGCACTTTAACAATGCAGCGCTTCATGCACACATACACACGCCAGCAGCGGTGTGTCCTGACCTTGATGATGACTGCGTGAGCGGGTAGGTTAACACCCCAGGCCAGCGTGGCGGTGCACACCAGAATCTTTATGTATCCTCTTGAAAACATGTTCTCCATGAGCGTTCGGTCCTGCCGTAGCATCCCGGCGTGATGGATCCCGAAGCCGTCGGGAAACATCTCCCTCATCTGCTTGTTTCTGGAGCGCTGCACCTGTGGCACACACAGCATCACACATCCGGAAACACACACTCGTGTGCAGTGAAAAGGTTACAGTGGGGATAAACGTAAGCTATTCGTAAACTTAGGCACTTGTCTGTTCAGCCACGTCGTCTTCTGCTTCTGTATCGCAGTATCATTGAGCCAGTCCTCACTTATGGGGCCATTTGTTTTTTTTTTCATATGCTTACAGTTGCCAACAAGAACAAATTCCTTAAGATAACTCATTTAGCAAGTAAAATTATTGGTATTTCTACCCCAATTTATTGGATAGTGTCTCGACATTCACGTTGCGGAAGGCACAAAAAAATCTTAAATGACTCGGAACACCCACTTTACAAATATTTTATCTTCTTTTGTGTAAGAAGGCCAAGTTTAGTAAGAGTTCTTTTATCTATACGAGCTTTAAATACATAGGAAATCGGCAATTGATATGTCAAGTGTGCTCTCTTGTCTTTTGTATGTTTATATGTTCATGTTCCTAATATGTGTGTTTGTATTATGTACGCATCTATGGTGGAAACAAATTTCCTCTCGAGGATAAATAAAATCATCATCATCATAAAGGCGCACCGGGGGAAACGGTGCATTCGATTTAGTTACACTTGATTTCCAGTAGATGCAGAGTAGTGTAATGTCTGTTGGGGAGCATCAAGATAAAGTGTGTGCAGATATTACGCAGACAGTCTACTAATACTCTAATGAGAGTTAGTAGGCATGTAGTTGCAAAGTTGCATATATTTAGTCAAACGTCTAAAGTGGACAATCGAAATAATGTGTTACCTTTGATTTTATTCACTTCTAAACCACTAGATGGCACAGAAACTGAACACATGCACATGGACATTTGGCTGATTCTCCACAAGATCCCGGGCAGTGATGGAAAGTTGATTTTGCACTAATTTGATATAATATTTAATGATTTTAAAAAAAATTATACAGCTAACAAATGAAAATCGATAAAATTACAGAATAGGTCTTTGTTAATGTTTTTCAGTTTTGTCAAAGGTAATTAAAAGCACCAGTTTTTGATTAATTGAAGAATATGTAAAATTATGGTAATTGTGGTCGAGGCAAAAAGGCACAATATCTGATATAATAATAAATAGCTGGCTGACTTTTACAATGCTAACATGACAGTTAGATTCAGATGTTTAATATTATTTATTAAGTTGTGGGTCCATCTTAGAGATAATCACCGTATTAATAATAAAACCATATTAAAAAAAATAATATAAAATAATAATAAAATACATAAAAAAAATGCTCAGAATTCAAGATGTGGGTAAAAAAATTACCCTTGTAGAACTAAAATAAATACAAAAGGAAATGTGAAAATGAATGAAAAGTGTAGATTGCACCATTATATTTAGATATACTCACGGTGCATCAAATATTTATTTGTCTTTTTTGCAGCGCTAAGAATTGCACCCAATCTCACACACAACACACACACACACACACACACACACCACACACACACACACACACACACACACACACACACACACACACACACACACACACACACACGTTTCTGTTGATTTACAAATGCAATGGCCAGTCAGAAGTGTTTACACTGAAGACGCTAACTGACTGAATTCTGTACTCATGCTAATTATTTATTCACAGTCTGTGTAACGATTTTGTTGTTAACGCTGCTAAGATAACAGTCTTGATTTACATACATTTGAAGTGCCTTTTCCCCAGACAGTTTTTTATGTATTCTATTAAATCAACATTAATAATCATTATTTAACTTTGTTGTTAAGTGTTAAGAGCTTCTTGGTATGTGATTTCTATGGAAGCTTATTTCCACCACAGATTAAAAAATACGCCTTTTTATCTTACAATTTTTTTCCTCACAATTGCGAGTTTACATCTCACAATGTAAATTTACAAGTCACAATTGTGTGTTATAAAGTCAGAATTGCATGATGTTAGAATTAAAATCGCAATTCTGACTTTATTTCTCGCAATTGCGACTTTAAATCATGCAATTCTGACTTAACACGCAATTCTGAGAAATAAAGTTGCAATTATCGTTTAAAATGTTTTATTCTATATGAATTGAGATTCAAGTATGTAAACAAGCTTCCACAGATTTCAATCAATAGCGTAACTGTGGGGCGGTACTTCCAGTTTTCTCGACAGTAGACTTTCCATTTGTTGTATAAATGCTAAATGAGTTTAAGATGAATACTGGTGCGAGCAGACAGAAGCGAGTCCCCGCAGCAGTGGCGTCAGAGGAGTGTGATTGAGATGTGTGTTGTGTTGAGAGCCGATAGAGGTCGTGACCTGCGCTGGCACCATCAGACGCTTGATCTCACCCTGCCGGAGTCTAAACGCAGGTCAACAGCAACAAGGCCTCAGAGCCGCTGAGAACAGCCCATTACACACACGTCTGTCCCTCTTCAACACACACAGAATAACAAATACACCCACATCTGTCTCTCTGCAGTCTCCACGATCCAGAACAACACTGTGCTGGTGCCATGGTACGGTGAGGGAATCAGATTATAGTGCAATGGTGCTCTGATATACACTATTTACACAATACTCCAAAAGTAGTTCAGAGAATATCAAGGTGCTATCATGGTATCACATCCAAAAAAAGTTATTACATTTCATTGACCTTTTATTAGCATTAAAATGAATGTTAATAGAAAATACATATACACTCTCCCAACAAAATGTGGAACAATAAATATTTCGGATAGTATCAAAACTTGGGCAATTGAAAATATTCAGCAGAAAAATGTCAGCGGAAACCATTTTAGAGGGCCGAAATCAATGACTGAACATTTACTCGACTTGTGAGTCTTCATGCTCTACTTAGCCCTATCGCCTAACGACTACAGCCCCAATGACTCCCTGTGCCAATGCAGCTGGTCAACAGCTGGATGTGCCAAAACTTTCTTCAGTTAAACAATGACAAAACTGAAGTCATTGCGTTTGGAAATAGGGATGAAGTTCTCGAGGTGAATGCATACCTTCACTCTAGGGGTCAAACATAAACTGTAAAAAATATGGACAAAGCGTCTGTGACGTCACCCAAAGACTTTCTAAGGAACGGTTTTGAGGCCGTTTATGGGGGGTATGGGCGACGAAATCAGAAAGGATACAGAGGCGGTGTGATGTGTTGTGAGACGTTTGAGACGTCAAATTTCAGGAATTCCACTCGGCGCAGCCCGTTATCTGCTGTCAATCAAGCTGTCAATCAAAGTTAACCACGCCCTTATTTGTCATACGCCCTTATCTAAATACGATCTAAACACAGTTGTCAGGCACTCGGAACCTATCGAAAAATACAATAAAAGTCCATTGGACCAACCTGTAAAAACACAAATTTATGCTGTGAAAACGGACATTTTAACATGGGGGTCTATGGACATTTGCTCTCTTTTGGGACCGGCCCCTAGCGGAGTTTACATGTATTGCAGTTTTTCGCACTTCCGGGTAGGCTTAATTTTTCAGATTACAATGTTGCCGCTTGGGGTTAAACAACTAAAAATCAAGTCAGTGTGACTCTAGAGTCAGACTTTAGTTTCAGTAGTCATGTCAAAGCAATAATTAAATCAGTATACTACCATCTAAAAAATATTGCAAGAATTAGATGCTTTGTTTCCAGTCAAGACTTAGAGAATCTTGTGCATGCTTTCATCACCAGCAGGGTGGATTATTGTAATGGACTCCTCACTGGTCTTCCCAAAAACACCATAAGACAGTTCAGCTCATACAGAACGCTGAGCAGAACCAGAACATATGAACATATCACACCAGTCCTCAGGTCTTTACACTGGCTCCCAGTTACATTTAGGATTGATTTTAAAGTATTATTACTAGTATATAAATCATTCATTGGCCTAGGAAAAAAGAAACGTTTGACATTAACCAAAGTCTGAGTTGTCAAATTGTTATATTTAAATTGTATAACCCAATTCAAATACCATTTTGGTGATGTAAAGTACAACTTACTGAAATGCATCATGTCTCATTGAATCACTCAATCAGTGTTTGAACCGCGAAAACACGTCAATAAAACAGCTTGTACACGATATGTCACGTAACGTTACATTTGCCTTCAGGGAATGAATGGCCAATCAGGATTCAGCATTTCCGAGTGGCACCTGAGGCAGCCAATTAAATATTAGCAGCCACTTGCTCTCTATAAATGAGTGTTATTATGTGTGTGTTTGGTGATCAATATGCTGATTGAATGTAAAAGTCCTTAATAATGACATTCACTGCCTTTGACATCAAACTACTTCTATTTATCACATAATGACAGGTGTAAAAATACCATCCTGTCGTATGGAGATAAATATCTCATTGCTACCACTGATCAACACACTGCTTTAATGAATTGCTCGTTCGTAAGAAATTCAGCTCCAAAAAAAGCTTTTTTGCTATTTCTGTTGTTCTGTAGGTCAATGTGTTAGTCCGACGCGCTGCTCTCTGAGGATCTCAGGATTCGATCAGCGCTGTAATGAGAGAACTGCCTCAGTTTTAATGTGGCATAGCAGCAGCGTTCAGGACAAACATCATCTTCAACACTTTTCCGCATTCAAATGCAGGGCCCTATAAGACGTCTAAAGTGCTAAATTATACATTCTGAGGTGAGATTTTAAAAAGCGATTGTCATTTTGTATCATTGTCATATCATGCCATGTGTAATTTCAAAACATCACCAGCGCACAATTTATGCCCTTTACCAGCGTGAGGCCATTTCAAATGTAGGAATTGTCCATTGTCTGAACAGGTGCTCGTCCGTGCAAAACTCACAATGCTGGGCTGTTTGAATGCTTCCGAATCAGGCGGTGAGATGAGTGGTTATTTGGAGATTGCTATCTGGTTGCTAGGGTGTTCAGGATGGTTGCTAAGGCATTGATTGTGGTTGCTAAGTATGGCTGGGTTGACTATTTATTACAATAAATATAGTTTTTACTCGCTCTTCAGTTTGATGCACCAATATTGATTCTTAAATCCCAATATTTTAGTCTATGCTGTTTACAGTTGATGCATGTGCAAAACTTCACTAAACAATATTTTACAGCACATCTACCATCCAATAATCCCAAAGCTTTGCGTCAGCTTTTAAATTGTCAATTGTATCATGAAATACAAACAATAAAGGTTGTTTTGTCACTCTTCAGTGTGGCGTGACAGATCGTCTCTTCATCTTTACTACTAGTTATAGCACCAAATAAACATGAATGTACATAAAAAGATACAGTACAACTTATTGAAATATATCATATCTCATGTAGTCTGTGTTTCAGAAACGAGAATACGTTAATAATACAACAGTGTCAAATAACTAGAAGAGATAACGTTAGAGAAGAGCATTTTTGATAAACATAAAGACTGTATTACACTTTTATTAAAATATTACTTAACCTGTTATTGATGTTTCACTATTGTATGTTTGAATAAATCTGCCATGAAAATGACTTATTACAGCGACTGCTTGTTTGTAGTTCAGCAACAAATTGAACTACAAAAAAATGATATCAGTAAAAAGTTGATTAAAAACCACTAATGTCTAATTTAAACATTTGTATAATGTTTGGGTGTTGATTATTATATATATATAAAAAAAAATGAACTAATTTTAAGCTTTAATATTATAGAACTGACATGGTTTACTGTACAGTAGATGTAGTTGAGAGATTGATGTCCTTGAGATAAATTGACATGCACCGTACCTGGTATATAATCAAACGAATCGATATTGAATCGAATCAAATCAAAATCACAACAGAATCCAATCAAGAGCTTGTGAATCAGAATCAGCCCTATAGCTAAGGTGAGCAGAGCGCTATTTGGAGATTGCTGAGAATCAAAGGCTTTTTAGACGGAAAAAGCTTCAAGATCTGGAGAGATTTAAGATTCACACAAATATTTTTTTTCTTGTTGGACACATAAGGAATTTCAGAGTGTTGAAAGTTAACTGGGTATCCATGTGTTCACATCACACCACCAAAACAACATGTTGATTGACATCATAATAGTAAACAGTGTCAATTTTACAGTATTCATTCACCGAAAAATTTAATTCTGTCATAATTTACCCTCGTGTTGTACAAAACTGATGACCTCAAATGTCAATCCTCACTGGTTGTAGCATGGCATGTGTCTAAAGCATCATCATATTTGATGTAGTCTTTGTTAGTCAAGATCGGTCTCGACTGTATTTGTTCTCGGTCTGGTCTTGGTCTCAGACTTAGAGGACTCGGGATTTTATCTCAAGACCACAACTGAGAGGATATCCCTAAATTGCCGGTGAATTGTCGGATTTATTTGTGTACATCATTAATGCGGATTTGATTTAAAACTTATTGCTTAAAATGCAATCAACAACTTATTTATAACGTGATATCTTTTGTTACTGTGGTGCCGGCTTCGAAATCAATGCAGGATTCTCTCAAAAATGGCCAAAATGTATATAAATGACCACAAAATTCAAATTATGATTGCAAAAACGTACTTGTATGACATCTTGTTTCTTATCTAACAGGAAAAAATCAAGCAATATCACAAGAGCAAGAGAGCTGATTTCACGAATATGAGCCCGAGGTAACACTTTATTTGAAGGGGTGTGCATAAGACTGACATGACACTGTCATAAACATGACATAACACCTGTCATGAACATGAAGGAGTCTTTATGTATGTTTATGACTGTTGTCATTAAGTGTCATTCGGTAAATTATGACACTTTTAATGCAAAGTTGACATTGTTTAAAATGTCTTTGTTATGACAACTTGACATTAACAAAGACAAAAAATGTCTTTGTTATGACAACTTGACATTACCCAAGACAAAAATGTCTTGATTATGACAACTTGACATTAACAAAGACAGAAATGTCTTTGTTATGACAACTTGACATTAACCAAGAAATCATAACCTGTCAACCTGTCACAAATATGTCATAACAGGTCTAATTATCAAACTTAAAGCATTTTGCTGTGTAATAACCCTTAATGACATCATTATAAGTAGTACAATGTGTTCCACTTTACTTGAGGACAGGTAATATTCATGACACAGTTATAATGGTGTCATGATGGCCAAAGTTGTGACAGGTTGACAGGTTATGATTTCTTGGTAAATGTCAAGTTGTCATTACAAAGACATTTCTGTCTTTGTTAATGTCAAGTTTTCATAATCAAGACATTTTTGTCTTGGGTAATGTCAAGTTGTCATAACAAAGACATTTTAAACAATGTCAACTTTGCATTAAAAGTGTCATAATTTACCGAATGACACTTAATGACAACAGTCATAAACATTCATAAAGACTCCTTCATGTTCATGACAGGTGTTATGTCATGTTTATGACAGTGTCATGTCAGTCTTATGCACACCCCTTCAAATAAAGTGTTACCGAGCCCGATAGCAAATGTGATGTTGATTTTATAAAAACGTTCAATAAACATTCAATACAGTTAATATTAAGTGACAAGTTTTAGACGCACGTTTTTGCTATTTCGGCAACGTGTTTCGTTATTAAATGAATCAAATGCTTTAAAAAAATGGGTTGAATAAATAATTCCGTGGCTCATTTATTAAGTGTTTGGATTTCAGTTTCATATTTAAAAGTAGACCTATTATTTTATTTTACTATCACATTTCCATATTCAAAATGTTATTTAGAAAAATAATCTGAACATATAGTTATGCGGGTGTGCCACCTCTGCAACACAAAGATGAATTTGATTGTTAGTGATTTGATTGGTTGCAGCTCTATAGTGTCTTATTATCCTAACTGTATTTATTGATTAAATCTAATCTATTTCACAGACAGTACAGTAGATGCAAATCTTTGTGCTGGTCTCGGTCCCGGTTTAGATGCTCTCAACTACAACACTAGTCTGCGTATGCATTTGTAGATTGATGTTTGTTTTGATTTGAAAGGGAATACAAGGTTATATTTTTATCATATGAAGTGATTGAGAAGTAGGACACACCAATCCGGTCTTTACAATCTTTTTTTAGGAGCTTGAAAGCTTTAGATCCTCATAATATGGGGAAAAACCACTGAACAATATACAAATGTAATTCTTTTGTGTTCTATAGAAGAAAAAGCAATATCAGGGTTTTTCCTGGCTCAAAATGAGGTGGAGGTGGTAAAATTTTAACACTAGGGGGGTCCGGCGGGAATCCCCCCCCGGTAGAAAATTTTGTACATTTTAAAGATAAATTCATTAATCTGGTGCACTTTGAGTCACTCAAATCTGTTGTTAAAAATAAATAATAATCCACCCGCCAACCACCCATATTCTTTGATTTAGATATCTGCATCTGATCATCACATTACAATTATTCAATTAAGCATGATAATATGGTAACATATCACACAATTAACATTTATTTAAATTAAAAGTTCTTCTTTTGGCAAAATTACATTTTCTTTATAGCCTAAACAGAGGCTTTACTAAACTTATTGTCAATGTTTCATTTTTAAAAACACTCTTATCGGAATAATTTTTTGTACCTTTATAAATGGCATTTTCCCCCTAATTTTATTTAATGTATGCTCTAAATTTCATTTACAATTCTTACATTTTATCAATACATTCAATTAAAATAATAAGACACTAGGCTGTTACCAATCAAATTAAATAATTTACATTGAAAAATTATAACTGTATTAAATGAGATTATTTTGAATATTTTTTGAATATACAAGGAATGTTGAAAAGAATGATACTTTGAAACTAAGCCGCCAGTAGGAGGGGGCAGGCGGCCGTCTTAATGAGCGAGTCATTGAGTCTTTAATGTAAACGTTTCGGTCAAACGGCTGATTGATTCAGAATGAGGCGGTTTAATAATGGGCAATTGAATCTTTGACTCAAGCGATTAGTTCAAAACGCTGAATGATTCAGTAATGAATCATGGATGAGTGTTGCTGTGAGACGCGATATGGTTCTGTTGTTTGGAACTATTTTCGCTGCTGAGAACAAAACAGAACAAAAACAGTCTAAAAATGTAAGTAACTTAATTTTAACTATTTGTTTATTGAACTGTTATGAAATTAATATCTCGGTTTCAATCGTGATGGCATTCAGGAAAACAGCACTCTGGTCGTGTGTAGCCTATATATTGTTTCTTAACTATAATTAATTTTATAAATAACTGCGCGAGACTCAACAGCGCAACTTTGTTAACGTCCGTACATTAGGTAGGTAGGCTACCATGATGGGAGATCCGTGTCTTTATTACACTCATTTAGCTGTCATCCACCCTCGATTGAATGGAATGTTTTTATTACTCGGCCCGCTCGACCCGCGGATTATGATCCGTGCAGCACTATCGGCAAACTACACGGTTAGAGAATGGACACAAGCGGGAATCGCGACAGAACTGTCACGGTGGATAAAGTGTATATGAGCACGTGTCGTGACTGTCTGTCCGAGTTTTGTCGAGAGGCGGAGGCGGGACGAAATTTGACGGAGGCGGCCGCCTCATAATTGTCTATGCAGGAAAAACGTACTCGGTTACTAACGTAACCTCGGTTCTCTCTAGAGAGGGAACGAGTACTGCGTAATATCTTACGCTATGGGGAAACACTCTTTCCTCGAGATATTGAAGCCAAAAATTATCCTTAATTTTTTAATCATGCAAAACGCTTTTGCAGCAGCAAGCAGACAAGGGCGAGACAGCTCGCGCGCCCATTGGCTGCCTCGCTGGAAAAGCTGCAGCCTATCGAGTGAGGCACTGCGTGACGTAATGACGAATGAGGACGCTTCGTGCTCATTTCGTCATGTCCCGCCAGTATAGGCGTGGTCTCGCCCTAAATATACCCCCTCGATAGCTGTATTTCCTCTGATTTTGTACGCCGAAGCGAACCAGAGCATAGTCCAAGCACGGCAAGATACGCAGTACTCGTTCCCTCTCTAGAGAGAACCGAGGTTACGTTAGTAACCGAGTACGTTCTCTTACGAGAGTATCTCTCGTACTGCGTAATATCTTACGCTATGGGGACCCCATGCAAAACGCCGTGCGGACAGGGATCCAACACCAGAGTCCCGGGGCCAAGCCCGGGGCACATCTAGTGCACAATCACCACAACTCACACAGAGTAGAGGAGGAGAGGCTAGAAGCATCACTCCTTCATAAAAGTCCCGTAGGGGTACCGACCCGCAAGGGTACACATAGCCGCATTGGCGGCCGATAAGCCCGAAGTTCAGACCGCCAAAAGCTTAGCTTGTAAGGCGGGCACCTCCAGGTTATAGTACTTGATAAATGTAGACGGCGAGGCCCAGCCCGCAGCCGTACAGATATCCTGCAGGGAGACCCCGCTATACCATGCCCACGACGAGGCCACGCCTCTCGTGGAGTGCGCTTTGACACCCAATGGGCACCGCAGGCCCCTGGAAGTGTAAGCCAGCGCTATGGCATCCACTATCCATCTGGATAGGCTCTGTTTTGAAGCGGCGAGTCCCTTAGAACGGCCGCCAAACAACACGAAAAGCTGCTCGGTCTGTCTGAACTCAGCCGAGCGGGACACATAAGCCCTTAACGCCCTGACAGGGCAAAGGAGACTCGCGTCTCTCTCCTCATCGAGAACCGGAAGGGCTGACAGGGAAATTACCTGGGCCCTAAACGGTGTATTGAGGGATTTCGGCACGTAGCCGTGCCTCGGTTTGAGTACGACCTTAGAGTCGTTAGGCCCAAACTCCAGACATGACGCGCTTACAGAAAGCGCCTGCAAGTCCCCTACACGCTTCACTGAAGCGAGAGCCAATAAAAACACCGTCTTAAGGGACAGGTGCTTCATGTCCGACAGCTGGATCGGCTCAAACGGGGCGCCTTTCATGGCCTCCAAGACCGTGGAAAGGTCCCAAGCCGGGACTGAAGGGGGCCTGGGAGGGTTTAACCTCCGAGCTCCTCGTAGGAAACGCACGACTAAGTCGTTTTTCCCCAGTGACTGGCCAGACACCGGTTTAGCAAACGTTGCTATGGCCGCCACGTAAACTTTGAACGTGGATGGGGTCCTTCCCTTATCCATCAGCTCCTGAAGGAAGGCAAGCACTTCCTTAACCCCGCAGTCCACAGGTGAACAGCCACGGGCTCGACACCAAGTAGAGAACACCGACCATTTCGAGGCATAGAGCCGTCTAGTAGACGGAGCTCTAGCCTGCGCGATCGTGTTTAGCACTCCTTCCGGAAGGCTAGCGGGTACCCGTTGATGGCCCATGCATGCAGGGACCACAGTTCCGGGCGAGGATGCCAAATCGAGCCCTCCGCCTGAGAGAGGAGATCTCTCCTCAACGGTACAGGCCACGGGGCAGTGCTGGCCATCCGCATCAGGACCGGAAACCAAGCCTGGTTCGTCCAGAGCGGAGCTACAAGCAGCACTGGGCATCCATTTTCCCTGATCCGCTCCAACACCTGAGGCAGGAGCGAGACAGGGGGAAAAGCATACAGGGGACCGCTGGGTCAAGCATGGGCCAGCGCGTCCCTGCTTTTCGAGAAGAATACTGGGCAGTGAGCGTTCTCGCGGGACGCGAACAGGTCCACCTGCGCTCTGCCAAACGTTTCCCACAGGACCGTCCCCGCTGGACCGTCTGCGGATGCAGCGACCATTCTCCTGTCGGGACGTTGTCTCTGGACAGCTTGTCTGGACCCGTATTCAGGTGCCCAGGCACGTGCGCCGCTTTCAGAGAAAGGAGGTTGCGCTGGGCCCAGACCAAGAGGGGTTCCGCCAGCCTGCAAAGGCGTGTGGACCCGATGCCGCCCTGGCGATTTATGTACGCCACCACTGAGATGTTGTCCGACCGGACCAATACGTGGTGGCCTATTATCTGGGGACAGAAGCGCCTTAGCGCTTTGTCGACTGCCATTAATTCCAAGCAGTTTATGTGAAGGAGCTTATCCCGTACTGACCATAGGCCAGCTAGTGGTCTGCCCTCGAGCAGCGCTCCCCGCCCCGATGTGGAGGCGTCCGTAGACACCACCTTCACACCCGAGGCGATCCCCAGACTCACACCTGACTGATACCAGTCGGTCACTTTCCTCGGTTTCAGAGCTGAAACGCACTGAAGGTCGACCCTGAGGCGAAATAGACCCGCGGTCCATGCCCTGGGGGAACTCGTGCTTTTAGCCATAGCTGCAGTGGGCGCATGCGGAGCAGGCCCAACTGGAGTACGGAGGCTGCTGAGGCCATCAGACCCAGCATTTTCTGAAACCTTCTGAGCGGGACTATAGAGCCGTGGCGGAAGGATCTCGCGACGTGCTGAATATTCAATCCGCGCTCCGGTGACAGGCGTGTTGTCATGGATAGCGAGTCCAACACTGTTCCCAGAAGGAAATTCTCCGACTGGGGAGCAGTGAGCTTTTCGCCCAATTGACTGTAAGGCCCAGCTCCTCGAGATGCTCGAGTAATGCGGCCCTGTGTTCTATGAGCTCCGTTCGTGAACGAGCTAGAATCAGCCAATCGTCCAAGTAGTTCAAAACTCGCATGCCCCGAAGTCTCAGGGGGGGCGAGGGCCGCGTCCATGCACTACGTGAACGTACGGGGTGCTACGGACAAGCCGAACGGCAGGACTGTGTATTGATATGCCTGGCCCTCGAAGGCGAATCTCAAGAATCGCCTTTGATGGGACGCTATTTGTATTTGAAAATAGGCGTCTTTCAGATCTATTGACATGAACCAGTCTCCTTGGCGCACTTGCGCGAGGATTTTCCTGGTCGTAAGCATTCTGAAATGGCGCTTCCCGAGCGTTCTGTTCAGCAGTCGCAGATCTAGAATGGGTCTGAGCCCACCATCTTTTTCGGTACCAGAAAATATCTGCTGTATAAGCCCCCTTCGCCCTGAGATAGAGGTTCTATAGCCCCTTTTTCTCAGTAGTTTCGCTATCTCGGCTCGAAGTAGATGAAACACTTCGCTATACACCGTAGTTTCGACTCGCGCCGTATAACGGCGGGGGCGTCGAGCGAACTGTAGCGAACAGCCTCTCGTTATAGTGTTCAACACCCATTCTGATACCCCGGGAAGCCTTAACCACGCATCTGCGTGAATAGCTAGGGGTAGAATGAAATCTGGGCTCTGGCCGCGGCAGGACGGCGGCTCGAGAGCCCCTGTGTACTGGGAACACAGCACCGTGTTTACAGCGTTCGAGGCGGGGGGCGTGCTGATCACAGCGGGCAGCCTGGCCGCGCTCAGCTTCTCTATGGCGGGACGCGCAGAGAAAGCGAGCGGGGCGAATCCTGTGGGATTCGGCGCGTGTGAGGGAATGTGGGCACATTTACTAAATGCGGCACATTTTCTACACTGAGAATACTGTCAGCTCGCGCGACTAAATCACTGCTGTGTATACAGCGTGCGAGGCGCGCGCTGATCAAAGCCGGCAGCCTGGCCGCCTCAGCTTCTCTGTGACAGGTTGTGCAGAGAAGACGAGCGGGGGTGAATCCCGTGAGATTCGGAGTGTCTGTGAGAAATGCGGGCGCGAGACAGCGGGCACATTTTCTGCACAGAGAATGCTCGGCTCGCGCCGACTGAATCAACTCTGTGTTCACAGCGTGCGAGGTGCGCGCTAATCACAGCGGGCAGCCTGGCCGCGCTCAGCTTCTCTGTGACGGGTTGTGCATAGAAAGCGAGCGGGGGTGAATCCCGTGGGATTCGGCGTGTCAGTGAGGAAATGCGGAACAGCGGGCACATTTACTGCACTGAGAACACTGTCGGCTCGCGCCGACTAAATGTGTGTTAGTTTCGTTTTTACAGAAACCAAGGGACACGCATCGTGTAGTGTAAGCGGGCATTGTATGGGCGCGTTCACTACATTTTCTGCACAACCAACATGAGTTGGTTTTATTTGTGCTAGCCCTGCACCGTGGCGGGCTGTGTCTGGGTGTGGGAATGGGCACTGGGACGTGGGCATTCTTACAACACTCGTAACACCATCGGCCGTGGCCGGAACACCAGAAAATGCACTCTTTATTGGATTTATCTGGGTAGCCATAGAAACGGCTTTTGTGCGCAGGCAAGCGGGCTGAGACACCGGCTGCTTCACTGCGAAATACACTGGGACAGTCACAACGCATGGAACTGAACGAGCGAGAAGTTTTGGTGGAAATCCGGCCGCAGCGGGATCTGAACACCGTCACTTTCCTAGAGAGACTAGGAAGGCCTTGAGACCTCGGGCTTTACCTCAATCCTCGGCCGGGGCCCACGCTGAGGGGGGCGGCGTCCAGCAGAGCGAGAGCGCGGTGTTTGATCTCGGGCCTGGCGGCGCTGCTAGTTAGCCGAAACGGCGGCCTTTGTGCGCAGGCAAGCGGGCTGTGGAACCAGCTTGCTCACTGCGAAATACACTGGAACAGTCACATTGCTTGGAACTGAACGAGCGAGAAGTTTTGGTGAAAATCCGGCCGCAGCGGGAACTGAACACCGTCGCTTTCCTAGAGAGACTAGGAAGGCCTTGAGACCTCGGGCTTTATCTCAATCCTCGGCCGAGGCCCGCGCTGAGGGGGGCGGCGTCCAGCAGAGCGAGAACGTCGAGGAACACGGAGCGCTCAGCTTCCGTCATCTCGGATAGCGTTAGCCACAAATGTATCTCACCATTCAGGCCGATGTAATCCACGGCTTGAGAGAGCGGACGCATCGGCTCAGTTTCAATGCCGTCTCCGGTAAGTTTGTCGAGCTCAAGTGCGGACGCGGCGGCAGACGGCGGCCGCTGTCCGTCTGGGAGCGACTCGAGCGAAGCCGGCGAAGCTGGCGGGCGAACCGGCGAGCTTTGGCGGGCTGGAAATAGCTCGGGAGCGCGCAGGGCGCGGCGCTTCTTGCGGCGCGGCATCACGGCGGGCTGGGATGCGGGCTCGGAGAACGACGCTAGGCGAGTCCGCAGAGTCACCATAGGCAAGCGTTTACAATGATGGCATCCGCCGTCAGCGAGCGCGGTGGCCGCGTGATCCTCACCCAGGCAGGACACGCAGATGACGTGGCGGTCCTCGTCGCTGAGTGGGGCTCGGCAAGAACCACAGGAAAGCATCTTTAAAAAGACGCAGCTCTTTTAGAACAGTAGAAATGGGTGTTGCGTCACGTAAGCAAACACACACACACTTAGCAGAGTAAAAGGATATAGTACGCCGGAAAGCGCAGCAGGTACGGCAGTTGAAGGCGGCTGGGCCAGCGACTTCAGAAGATGGCACGTCCCGCTGAGAAGGCTACAAGTCAACGGCGCGGCTTCTCACTCTGGATCCCGCGATGCGTGAGCTTCGCGTGAAGAATGAAAAATCAGAGGAAATACAGCTATCGAGGGGGTATATTTAGGGCGAGACCACGCCTATACTGGCGGGACATGACGAAATGAGCGCGAAGCGTCCTCATTCGTCATTACGTCACGCAGTGCCTCACTCGATAGGCTGCAGCTTTTCCAGCGAGGCAGCCAATGGGCGCGCGAGCTGTCTCGCCCTTGTCTGCTTGCTGCTGCAAAAGCGTTTTGCATGATTAAAAAATTAAGGATAATTTTTGGCTTCAATATCTCGAGGAAAGAGTGTTTCCCCATAGCGTAAGATATTACGCAGTACGAGAGATACTCTGGTAAGAGAACCCTGAATATCATGAAAGTGTTTCAGTGGTGAACTATTATAAATGATCATAACTTCTTGTAAAACATTAACAAAATCAAAACAGGTTTGGAGATAAACGAGCTGGGTGAAGTTTAACCTTGGAGATGTTAGATGTCTCCCTAACATAGGCCTTATGGTTTGTTCACTTATAATGCAATAAGGTCAAACTGTAAACAGCTCTGTTTTAGTTTCTCTAAACATATACCCTATTTTCTATACTCGCCAGCAGCTGAAAATGAATCATTCTGAAAAACCAGTAATCACAACAAAAGAAGGTAAACAGAAGAAAGCGCCACTGAAATGCATGCGCGCGTGTGTTTGAGATGGAGAGGAGTGGCACACGTTCTCCAGGGCACCCAGAGACTCTAATTGAAACGCTAAGGTTTGCTTTGAGGTGTCACAGAGTATTAATGCTGTGCTTTCTGAGCGTAAGTTAAAGTGAGGCTGGGCCAGGCGCTCACGTTCAGAGGTTGGATTCAAGATGGCAGTGCATCGGCTCTCTGATCAAGGCTGATTAAGGGCGGCTGAAGAGAGATTATTAAGCAGAAGCCCGGGTGCTTTCCACCGGCCGTGGCAGACAGCGCTGATTAGCCATTACTCGAACTTAACACAAGCAGACAGTAGCCATACCACACCGACACACACACACACACACACACACCGACACACACACACCTCTGGTGATGCAGATACTGAGACGTGATCAGATCTGAGCGAGGGCCTGTGGACATCACACACACAATGACCTCTGATTCTCAAATCACGCTCAGGATCGGAAAAAAAAAAGTCTGTATGAGCAATGAGTCGACACTAGTGATGCGTGGGTCGTCTCATAACCTGCGGACCCCGGGCCATTAAATGTTTTTTTTTTTAAAATCTATGTATGTTGCGTGCAATTTCCAGCCTATATTAAATATTTGGCAATATCTATTTTCATATTTTATTAGGTTCTTTGATAAGGTTAATAAGAAAACAAAAAAAGGGAATTGAAAAAATAAATGGAAATTAAAAGGAAAAAGAAAGGAAAAGAAATGGGGGAAAAGAAAAAGGGAAATGTGGAGAAGAATAGTGAAAAGAAAGAAAAGGTGAAAATAAATAAAATAGGCAAAATAATAGGGAAATAAAAAGAAAAAGGGAAAGTAAAGAGAAAAAAGGGAGAAACAAAGAAAGAATGAAAGGGAAAGTGAAAAAGAAAGGAAATGAAATGTGGGGGGGGGGGTTAAAAGGTAAATGGGGAAAATAAAGTCATTTAACAGGAAAAATAAAATGTATAAAGAAAGGAAATGAAAGGAAAGGAAAGGAAATGAAAGGAAAGGAAAGGAAAGGAAAGGAAAGGAAAGGAAAGGAAAGGAAAGGAAAGGAAAGGAAAGGAAAGGAAAGGAAAGGAAAGGAAAGGAAAGGAAAGGGGGAGTTGGATAATGCAAAAATATTTGATATCTAACATATTTATATGATTAAATAATTCTATTAAATGTGGTCAACTGGATGAAAGCGAGTGCATTCCTGCTGTTTCCTGGAAGTGCTTCCACAAGCTTTCACACACACCGACTGAGCGTTTGGTCTTAATTGTGCAGACAGGACAACAAAGCCCTTTTGTCCAGCACTGAATAGTGACATCCTCACAGGAGACAGAAGTTAAAAATAGTTGAAAGCATAAACAATGGAAATTAATGAGCTAAATCTCTCAGACCCGTCCCAGGAGGCCGAGCGGTTTCAGAAGACAGACAGAGAAACTCTCCGTCTGAGAGACGACCTGCTGTCACACTGCATGTTTCCTTCACAGAGAGAGAATAAAACTCCCTCACCGATCTGTGTGTGTCAGATCCTGCAGACTGCTTTAATCATCACA
>CM070831.1:36393453-36463453 GCA_036326025.1 Chrosomus eos
TTCAGAAACACTGACACTGATAAAGAGAATAACTCTGTGAGTTTGCAGAGCTTTTTCATGCCTAAACAGCAACATTACTGATTGAATTCTTTATTGTCATTGTACAAGGTACAACGAAATTTACACACTAAAGAAAGATGAACATGTAAGGGAAAAATGTCATTAGTTGACAGCAGTAAAACACATGGCGTTTTGAGGGCACATGAGCATATCTGCAGGAAAGCACATCACTCTTCATGATGGAACTGGTTATGTTGGTATGCTGTGTGCCGCCTACATAAACATAATAGTTGAGAAAGCATAACCCCGGGTTGTGTCTCCCTGAATGCTGAAGCGGTGCATTACTGATGGGCTGCGCAGTGCTTAAGGCGTGTGCATGGGATATGAATAGTCAGAGGGCGTGTGAAAGGATCTCTATTCCTCATTTCTATTAATAGGTTGAGTCCTTGGAGCAGATCACCCTGAAAGATGTTCTACCTGTGCTGTCTGTTCAAGCATCAGCACTAAACATGCACACATGCAAAGTAATACGTAATTTACAATTAAAGGCACAATATGCAGGATTTTTCTCCACCAGGGTCGCTAACCTCTTACAATAACAAAGGCGTGTATTGATGATTTTCGCATTAAGCGTAATTATGGATCTTGTCCTCAAGCTGATGGATCTTGAGTGAATACACTGATGTTTTTAACATGGCACTGTTCTTTTTACTCAAATATTTTTTGTTAAAGTAACACACATATATTTCTTTTAATCTACTATTGTATTGCGTTTAAATAACTTAACCGGTATAATTATCCACTTAATTATCAATCGTTAAACTAATGTAAGGGTTTAATTTCGCGATTCAAAAAAACCTGGATGTGACAATTTCCAATGTATTGGATGAAGATGGCGTGTGAAGAAAGTGGCATGGTGCATGGCCTCAGGGAACATATAAAGTTAATCTAAAGGCAAAGTCTTTCATTTCTGTGAGTATTTCGGAAAGTCTGTTCTGGAATGCTTTAAATATATTGCAATGAAAAAAAAAATGTTGGCTGCTTGATCAAATTGCTTCAAGCAAGCTTAAGCAACACAATTGCTGTACATTTTGTCCAAACTTAATTTGATTGCCTTCAATCTGCTTAAATATGTAAAATTAAAGTTTACTTAATCCGTTTGTGTTGCATTAACTGAAACTGGGCGGTGCGTGTTAGTTCCCAGCATGCTTTGCATATAGCTGAATTAAGACAGATTAAATGTTGAAATTAAGTGTCATTTTATGTGTTTTTTAGAAAATGAGGAAAGGGGAAGACTTTATAGTGGAAATTGTGTTTAATGTTCAATTACTTTGCAATTATTAGAACCATTTAAATTCCAGTGGGTTACCATTGTGGAGAAGAGTGGAGCGTTTGGGTAGGCTGTGGACTGATTCAAATAGGTTAAACTCGTGTTGCTGAAAGAGCATATAACTCTTAGCATTTAGTGTGTTAATAAGTGCTATTATTAGCTATTAGCTAGCTAGAGTCTAGTAATTCATTTGAGAAATAATGTAAATCATGCATATATTTATTTTTCAGTGCAATTTTAAATAAACTAAAGCATGTTCACTAAACTTCACTTTAAGTTACAGGGAAGCAATTCCATTGATTTGTTTGGACTCATTCATTTGAGTTGTCACAACACAAGGAGCTTACATACAAAAAATGTCATTAACGTTATTACAAAATAATTTGCTTGAGTGAAACCACTGTCCATAATTGAATTAAGTTAGTTTAAAGGGTCATTTTTTTGAGTGTGTGGTGTGAAGCAGGAGCGATTGCTAGACGTACACCAGCGCCACACGCAACGCCAGTCCCGCGGATATAAAGGAATAAGGACATTTCATTCTACCCAACTACACGCAAGTGCTGAATTAATACTCACACAGGTCAGTTTATTAGAGGAATGAAGCTTGAGGTAACGCAGCGCTGTTCACTCGCTCTAACAGTTACACTATCACACTAAAGGGCATTTGAGTGTGTTGAATGTTGTTAGTTGGGTTGTTTGTTGGCTGTATGAGACTAAGTAAGCTAGATCAACATTAGAATAACATACAGATCATATTCTAACATTTCATCATGTTGAACTAAATAACATTGATTAGTTGTATGTACATTTGCTCAGCTGTCTAATAAAGTACATCAACACTCGCGTCTCTGTCGAGTGGAAGTTAGTCGCTGACGTGGAGCTCTCGCATCTCGAAACATGTTGATCTTTGGTTTAGTCATTTTTTGTCTCAAAGTCTGCTTGCCATGGTCCATAATGTTTGAACACAACAACACCTAGGCATAACCAGCATAACCCAGTTGTCAACGTCTGTCGCCATAGTTACTTTGGAGAACGAGCGGTAACCGGGGTTAAAGCGGATATGACATCATTGACCTGCTGCTCACACGCCCCGTTTCTTTGGTTAAAATCGCAATTTTCTCATTTAAAATAGTTGGAAACATTTGGGATATTGTAAGTAATCAACTAAACAGAATATATAACATTGGCCTAGTGGATTTTGGATATTTTACTGCAAAAATCCTACATATTGTACCTTTATGTACTGCTTTCAAAAGATTGGGGTCAGTAAATGTGTATTATTATTATTATTAGGGATGCAGTGGTATGAAAACCCGATACCGATAATTCTTTATTCTTGAAAGCCGATAACCGATATATTGGCCGATAAATCTAACTCAAAATTATTATTAAATTTTTTGAGAAACTGTTCACAAAAACAAAGCCATGTCTCAAGCACACAATCATAATGTTCTCATTATAAGTTTATGTAGCTTATATGACAGACTTGCACTGCACTTGTTGCACTGAACCATATTTTCCTTTATTGAAGTGATTCCAGTAATTTCAAGATATTAAAAAATCATCATGTTGAACAGTGTGCATCTGAAGCATCTCAGCTCAAGGAAATAATACATTATTTATCGGCTTTAATATATCGGCCACATTTTCTTATCAGGCCGATAACGATGAAATTAAAAATGAACATATATCAGCTGATACCGATATGGTGCAGATATATTGTGCATCCCTAACTATTATTATTATTATTATTTTAAATAAATTACTTTTATGTATCAAGGATGCATTAAACTGAACAAAAGTAAAGGCTTTTGCATTTATACAAAATAATTCCATTGCAAATTTTAAATTATTTTTGAATATATATTTTGAATTATTTATTTTTTCTATTTATCAAAGCATCCTGAAAAAAATGTATCATGCTTTCCAATGATACATTGATAATCATCATATGTGACTGAAGACTGCAGCAATGACATCAAAGGTAAAAATAAAACATTAAAATATATTAAAATGATAAAAAAGAGCCATTTTAAAACGTTTGTATTAGTAATAATAATTACTCTCCTGGACTTTAAAAACATTAGTGCTCTTTGGTCATTTTTGAGCCAATTTTTTTATTTTTTATTTTCTTCATCAGACTGGTACGAAAGTTGGTAAAGGTTTTGACACTTGCTATGTGAACACACCGGTTCGAACAGGTTAAATGCTCCTGAAAAAAAGAGTCACACTTGTGCTCGTCTCGGTCATGAAATGAGTTTCATCTAGTGGAGGCGTTTGGTACTGCAGCCGAACACACTCACACTGAAACATCATTTTTATTAGATTTACATTTCAAACTTGTTTGATTTATGGCTTTGATTTTCTCACAGTTTTAGAGTAAAATGCGTTTTTGAAAATATATATTTCACATAAAATTGAAAATAGTATTTTTGCACTTTTTCATAATAAATGTAAAAATCTGTAACTTTTTTTTTAAGTTCAATTTATAAAAAAAAAAAAACTTGTTTCACTTCAGCAATAATCTGCCATGTGTCGATTTGAAAAGAGATCAAACTTCAGTCACATGCAAACTTACGTTTACGACAGTTTAAGTTGGAAATTAAATTGTCAGGTCTATGCTCAAAAAGTTAATAAATGGATTATAAATATAGAATTAATATTAAAATATAATTTAGTACCATAAAATCCCATAACAATGCAACATATTAAATTTAAAAAATCATTATCGAACTAAAATATAGTACATTCATTTAATTGATAATGTCGGTCATTTTCGATCACATTTTGTTTGTAATCTGTGCAGTCAATAAACTATAGTATTAACAAACCATCAAACACTCAACTAGCTTGTTAACACACACACACACACACACACACACACACACACACTGAGATTACTGCTCTTTACAGCAAGCGTTTGTTGGGGGGAAGCTCTTATCTTAGAGAATGCATTAAGATACGTGAGCCTGATTGACAGCCTCTTCAAACACACACACACACATACAGCGCTTTAATGAGCATTATAGAGTACACTCACCTCTCACTTTATCAGCATTATAAACAATCCACTTTATATAACTGACCTCACAGGTGATCTGTGTTTCCTCCATATTCATATGTGAGATTAAGACAGCATTAATATTAATGAGGGCTGATTTTCATAAGTAAATAAGCTGTGTCATCAGAAGGTGAGTACTGAGGTGGGTGTGTGTGTGTGTGTGTGTGTGTGTGTGTGTGTGTGTGTGTGGTGTGTGTGTGTGTGGTGTGTGTGTGTGTGTGTGTGTTGTGTGTGTGGTGTGTTTAGAGAGAGTGATAGATACAGTGATGTTACAGAGCACAGAAACACACTTTAATCCGCACAAACTCTTATCAGAAATATCAGATTTGGCCTTTGCTCCGGAAGAGACAGAATCTGCAGCATCACAGATCCTCAGAAACGCCACTTTAATGGCACCTGGAGCTAAACTTCTCTGGATACAAGATATTGGCTCTGAGCTCCTCCTGGAGATCAATATATCACTGCGATTCCTTATCATGAGCGCTGTTAATGTGCTTCAACACCAAACAAGCGGCACTTTCTGAAACCTCAAACTGTACTATATCACCAACAGTACAGCACCATTGGGTAACTCTTTATGGGTAATATATAACATGTTACATTAGCAGAGACAAGCGCACATAACACACATTTCCATGCACACGGTCATTTATAAATCAAATCCTATTCCTGCCTGAGCTGTGCTTTGAGGAGAACGTTACGGCCTCGTGTGTTTTATATCAGGCTCATTTAAACGAGCTGTAGATTAAAGCTTCAGTTTCAGTCGAGTCCAGGAAAGGTTTCTGTCTCACTCCACTTCTGCTGGAGATTTATATATGTGGAGTTACAGTGTCTCGAGAGAGAGCAGCACACACACCTCTTAGTGTGTGTACCCCACACTCATCTATAACACACACACACACGCACACACAGACACACACATACACAGTTTGCAGTTTTTCTGCCGTGTTATTAAACGGGGAAGAGAAAAGAACAGGCGAGAGATCACGTGATATACATGTGATACACTGAGGTGTCAATCGTGTATCAGACACTAGTTTAGCAACACGTGCCATACTTTTTATTTTTCGTTTTGCAGTAATAGTTTATTTATGCCGTTTTTGATGCTGAAGATTCTTTTTGTTTTTGATGAATGTTAACTTAGTCAAGTTGTTTTGTTTGTCATGGTCACAGTTAATGGCACACCTGGTAAATATGATCAAAACTGGCTGTAAAAAATAAATCTGCATTGTTTATCCTTTTGATCTTTCATTCAAAAAAATTGCAAAATTCAAACCTTTCATTGAAGTAAAAGAAAGTGGGGGGGAAATCACATTATAAAATAAATGTTTTTCTCCAAAACACTTTGACCACATATTTTCTCTTTACCTTTTTCTTTTGTGGACCCTTTACCTCTTTACAATCTAGTTCCTCAATGTAATAAATGATCACTATACTTAAATTAGACTGGTTTGTGTGAGATGTTTTCCAGTACACGTTCAGTATTTTGATGTTGCACGCCTAGACTTAAAGGGTCAGTTCACCCAAAAATGTGCATTCTTTGTAAAAAAAATTTATTCTCTTCCGTTTCTGTTGTCAATCCGCGTTCAGGACTCGACTGCTGACATGTTATCAGACTGATGATACTAACCCACTGATGTCACATGGACTACTTTGATGATGTCTTTATTACCTTTCTGGACAAGGACAGTATACCGTACATACATTTTCAATGGAGGGACAGAAAACTCTCGGACTGAATCTAAAATATCTTAAATTTGTGTTCTGAAGATGAACGTAGGTCTTACGGGCTTGGAACGACATGAGGGAGAGTCATTCATGACATCATTTTCATTTTTGGGTGAACTAACCCTTTAAAATGTTTGTAACATTCTGGAAAAACTCACCTTCAAATGTTTCACAATCTCATTTTAATCCAAATAAAAACGTGAAATAAAAACAAAAAATCAATATGGAATTTACTCCAAGGTCCCGCGGGTCACAGAAAGGGTGAGCGATACTTTGACGTTTAATTCAAAATGACGCATTTAGCAGGAGCAAGAAACCAGGCCTGACGTCACAGGTCGACCTGCTGGTTTCTTAAAACATGTTCAAAGTATTAAAAGTATTAAAGTATAGGTGCTCCCATAGAGCAGCTGCTTTCTACAAATTATTTAACAATTTAAAAAAAGAGATATGTGCAAATTTGAGGACCATCTGGCAGAAAGATCTGAGTTGTGTCATTGGTAAAAATTAATACATAGGTGGTCCTTTACTCCTCCTAAACTTCACAGAATGGGAATTATGCACAAACATTTCTGCATGCTATTTGGGAATGTGGGACAGTTTACACCTTTTGGGAAAGAGTATGGACAGTATAGGAAGGTGGATTGTCCTGACAATACCCATGTCACCAAGATTGGGATCAGTCTGTGTTACCGGAGTTTTGAAATATGATTTTGTGGTTATAAAGGTGGGGGTGATTACAGCAGCCCGAGTGATTCTCAGTGTGTGGAAGGATCCGTCTCCTCCAGAGTTTAACAGGAAGGTTTTGACAAATCTTGGGGAAAGGGTTTTGACTGAGATTGATGGATTTTGTAATTTTTTAGAGCGTTTCTCTTTTGTTAAGTCTGTTATTTTAGTGGTGTGGCATGTAGACACTTTATAATATGATTTATTGTCTGTCTGTAGTGGTTAGTGATACTGAGCCCAAAATGCAAATGGGAATTAATCATGTGTTTGGAAGCTTTTAAAAAAAAAAAAATATTATTATTTTTGTTTTTGTTTGTTTGTTTTGTTAAAAATTTTAAATAAAAAATTGAAAAATTAAAAAAAAAAAAATTAAATAAAGACTTATAAAAAAAAGTATAGCGTGCTCCTCCACCGCATATCCTCCGTCACATAGCACATGAATGTGTTGTGGTCTCTTCCAGTGTGTGTGGTGTGGTGTGTGTGTGAGTGCATCTTCACCAAAACACACACACACACACACACAACACACACACACACACACACAACACACACACTCTGGAGCGCGTGTGAATGTCAGATCTGCGGGGGTTTAATTGCACACCCACTCCAGCTAATAGGGCAGCTTCCAAAAGTTTAGTCCTGCATCGCCTTCGGGTTTCATTTCAAAGCGCTCCGCGGCCGTTTGGCCCTCACAGGGACGTGTTTACCATTCTCCCAGAAACACACAGGTGACTGACCTCAATCTCTCTCGCTGCTCTCTCCTGCAGAGCCGCTGAAGAACGCCTCATAAATAACAGCGGCTGAAGAGAACCGCTCAGAGTTTCTTTGTCCTAAGCAGAAGTGTGACGCAGGATCTCTATCGTGGGTATAAAACACGAACGCTGAGGAGATTATTTGTGTTTCACCTCAGGCCTGAAGCTTCACATACACTCTCGCACTGAACTATAATGGGGGAAAGGGCTTGGAAAGTGCAAAGTCATGCTTTGATACGTACTGATTCTGTAGGAGTTTCATGATTTATAACTGAAACAAATATGCTTGGTTTCTGATAGTTGAGAACTTTCAGTGATACATGACACAAGCATATCTGTTATGAACTATGATTTTACATTTTCATGTAAAGCAGTCTTATTTTTTTTATTAAAAGTGTTTGTAAAGTGATGGTCATATTTCCTATATTTAATGTAAAGCCGAAGCTTCTTAGCTTTAAAATCAACACAGATTTTGTTAAGTGACATGATAACTTAGTAGTTTTAAGGTTAAAGTTTACGATTAATCAATTAATCAATCTTTAATTTAAACAACAATCGATTTTTGGAATAATGTAAATTGACATCTCTAACCCCAAAGTGGTTTGTGTGTGTGTGTGTGTGTGTGTGTGTGTGTGTGTGTGTGTGTGTGTGTGTGTGTGTGTGTGTGTGTGTGTGTGTGTGTGTGTGTGTGTGTGTGTGTGTGTGTGGTGTGTGTGTGTGTTTTTAAAAACTTAAAGATTCAGTCTAATTTTCATCCAAATAAACAGTAGATTTATGTGGAAAAACTCTTCTTTAATGTTTCAGTCTGATTTTTTATCAACATAATTTTCCTCCAAATAAAAATGTGATTTTTGTGGGAAAACTCTTCGTTGATGTTTCACAGTGTGATTTTCCTCCAAATAAAATGCTGAATGTAATGAGCGTACCTGTTTGTCACACTGGCCGTAGTCTGGGCCGTGGTCGACCTGGAAGTAGGACAGCTCTCCTCGGTTCTTGGCCATCTCGATCAGACTCATGGCGGTGTGGACCGTAGAGTTACGGGCGTGCACAAACACCATCACCTAAAACACACACATCGGGTTAGGGAACGTCTGGGGTTTGGAAATCAAAAGACTGATTGAACAACCTCATAAATGCCTGAACTCAAGCTCTCTACAATAATGGCCGACAGAAACTGAGTTTTTAATGGCCAATATAAAACTGATGTTTATATCCCCACACTATTTCATTTAAAGAAAGTAAAAAATTTTTTTTTTTTAAAACGCATTACAATTGCAGAAACTAGTTATTTGACATAATTACTAAATTAGAAATCATTGAAAATGAATTTAATGGAAAAAACAACAACAACAACCCAAAAAAAACAATAACAAAAACAACCCAGTCCTCTGAAGATCCCGAAGTCTGTTGGTGCTTCAGTGACTAACGTTAGTTCGCTCAACTAAAAACAAACTTATTTGAAAACAGACACTTGAAATTACATCAGTGTGATAAAAACTACAGATGACAGAAACTATCTTTGGAAAAAAGATATGATACGTGTAATTTAATAGTTTAGCTGGTCTCACGTCCCGTTGAATAACACAGGGCGGCGGGGCTTATGAGCTATACTAGGACCAGCCACCGGGGGGCGATCGAGATAGCCTGGCTCCGCCCTCATACGTACTTCCGCACAATTTCATTTTCCTTCAGTGCTACGTCTGGGATTCTGCTGTAGACTTTGGTTTTCTCTGGTCAATTTTTTACCGGGCCAATCAGCGAACAGAGGGAGTGTCTGAGAACGATGACGTTGATGTCATGTGTTATTTTGAGTTGTAGTTCAGTAATGGCAGCAGAGAAAGAAGCGAGCGAAGCCATTCGGTCTGTTGTGGCAACGCTGCCGAATATCAAGAAGTTAAAGCCGGAGCAAGAACAATCTTTGCTTAGTTTTGTTGGTGACCATGATGTTGTGGCGCTCGTCCCCACGTAGCGATTGTATACGACAGATCCATGAGTGACTCTGGGTAGATCCAATAATTTTAGACTTCAATAGAGTTCCCACCTACAAGGAAGTTAACGCTTGTCAATCAAGTGTGTAATCCATCCGCCGGAAACTGAAGCCTCTCCGTGCGCCGCCATTAGCTGACTATCACCTGCTGTTAGCATTCCATTGACTCCCATTCATTTTGGCGTCACTTTGACAGCGAATAACTTTACATCTGATGCGTTTAAAGACTCCATTTGTCCATTATTTATTTCTAAAGAAACACGACAATGTATAAAAGGCTCCATTACTTTGTATCTTACGTTATGGCCCCGTAGAAGCCGTTTTTGTAAAAATAGGCTAACGATTGCGTCATAACCACGCGACTCTCTGTCACACAGTAGAGAAGTTACCGTATAAACAGGAGGAGAAGCTCACAGACAATCTTTTACTGTCTAAAGTCAGCCCATGGCATAGATAGTCCATAAAAGCAACGCGACAAAATATTTCAACAATGTTTTTGAGGAATTGGAAATAATTCGATATGTGGCAAGTGAATACATATGAAAAACATTTATCCACGGCACCGCTACTAGAAGACGTACAACTGTGATACAGGTGTCTCACGTCACATCTCCGTCATCAAGCTCAGTGTGAGCATGCGCTGTATGCTTGGCTATCAGTGAGTGCTTCTATTGGGCTTCAATTCTCTCCGTTGAAACCAACGGGGTCGCTGTGTCCATTTCTTTTACTGTCTATGTTGTCAATGGAGCGGTGCCAGACTCTATGTGCAGATGAAATGTATGAGAGTCTGGTAGGACCAGGCTACGATCGAGAGCTTTGGCTTCACTTTTTTTCAGGGCTTGTGCGGCACGCTTGATTTGAAGGTTTGTGTTCTCGAGCCGCCAGGCACTACTGTTGTGCGAGTCAGTGTTAAGGGTTTTCTGTTAGAACGGTGTGTGTTAGCGGCCCCTAAGTTAATAACTAATGATCTTTACGACGGAAGTGAATCAATCAAAACTAACTTTAGCTGGACAATAACTTTATTCTAGAGCTGCTGTAAAGCCATTAATGTCCTATTATTACTGTAAAGCTGCTTTGAAACAATCTATATTGTTAAAGCGCTGTATAAATGAAGGTGACTGACTATCCTTTGACATGGCAAAGTGAACTGTAACTCCAGGATTGGTCTGACGGGGCAGAAACAGCATCACATGTGCAGAAGGGCAGAGTGTCTGTGTGTGTATCAGTCAAAGGACAAAAGAGGGTTGTAATTTTCCTATTACACTCAGGCTGCCCTTGCAAAGCAGTCAATACCTCAGACAAAAACAATCAATAATAGAAATACAAGACAGTTATGAGATGGCAAAAGGACTCTCTCTCTCTCTCTCTCTCTCTCTCTCTCTCTCTCCTCTCTCTCTCTCTCTCCTCTCTCTCTCCTCTCTCTCTCTCTCCCTCTCTCTCTCTCTCTCTCTCTCTCCTCTCGATGGTGTGGGAGAAGAAAATAAGTCTGACACACTGTTCTCGACTTAACACATAATATTCAAACATATTAAATCCCTACAGAGTGACACTTTCCACCACAATAACACTGTGTATATAACACAAATTCACAACTCATTTGGAAACACAATTGAGACCTTAAAGATGCCATAAATAACCGTGATTTGCTACATGCTATTAGTCAAAGGCAGGCGGTACTGAGGGACAGAGTCTCATTCTAGAGATCTTTTTATTGGACAAAAATGTGGATATGCCCCTGAAGATGAGCCGTCAATATATTTGGTCTGTTTTAAATTTCAGGCACTAAACACATCAGTAAATGTGCGATGTCAAGTGTAAGAGCGCATGTGATTTGAGGATTATTAGCAAAGCCATCATAGAGTGAGCGTTTTTTGCATGTGTTTTTAAGTCGAGTCAGGCATCGAGCGCAAGAGGACTCGCACGCTGTTTTCTGTGTACACACACACACACACACACACACACACACACACACACACACACACACACACACACACACACACACACACACACACACACACCACACACACACACACACACACCACGTGAACGCCGAATTCAGTTCTCTTTCTCTTTCTTTTAAGCTTAAACGAACACGTACATGCAAAATGAAGTAAAAACATCCATCTCGCCGATTATCCTCATAAACACAGTCGGTTGTGTGTTGCAAGCAGAGAAAGAAAATTGTGTCATTTATATTAGGCCTGTGCATTCGTCTAAAGGGACAGCAGCCTAATGTACACACAGCTGTGTGTGTCACCAATGGTGATTCGATCAAACAACACAAGAGAAAATGACTTTTGTAGCTTTAACAAAGATAAATTGAATTAAGTATAATTAGTTATATTTCATTTATAGAGTATTTAATTTTTGTACCTGAATACTGTTAGATGTACCTGACAAACAAAGCACTGCTTATTTCAATTGTATCTTTATTTCATATTGTATTTATCTGTGCTTGTAATTTGTTTATTATTTTCTATGCAGATTTACTACATTACAAATTGACCCCAATTATTCTAGAATGATTAATTATAGAACTATTCAAATCGTCTGGAGAAATTGTTTTTATATCGCTATATATAGCACAGAAAAATTAAATATCACAATGTTAGTTTTTTCCAATATGTTCTACTCAATGCCAATTCTGATTTCATGGGATCTTTAAAGTAAATGCAGTGTAAACTGTGTAAACGGTCTTTTTGTGTTCAATAATAGCCACTTTAAAGCAACATGACGGAGAGCTGAAACACACCGCTCGAGGATGAGGACATCTAATAAGAAACACCTGAATCTCTTTCTCTTTGAATCAAGCTTTGGGAAGAACAGACTAGTTCTACTCTGAAACGTTCATGGATTAAGAGGAAATGTGGGACTCTGTTTCACAGCTGACAAAACAGACAAAAAACAAACCAACATCTTAACTCCGTGATCTGGCAACATCAGCCAGTTGTTGCCATGTTTGAGTGTGTGTTGTGTGGTCAGTGGACAGTTTGAAGCTGATCTTTGTCATTTACATGTGATGTTCTGTTGCTCTTCACTGCTCTGTCTCTTTCAATTAATGATTGTACATTATTACATTACACCCTTACACAAAAAAGTGTGTGTGCAAGCTTTTAGCTTGTTGCAAATTTAAGGCAAACAAGCATAAACATCCGCTAAACTTTTCACATAAAGGCATAGTTCCCTTCTCATGTCATTCCAAACCTTTACGACTTCATTTATTTTTCTGTGAAACAATTAAAGATTTTTGTATTATTATTCATACAACAGAAGTCAATGGTAACCAAAACTGTTTGGTTACCAACTTTCTTCAAAATATCTTCTTTTGTTCAACAGAACAGTCAACAAAAGCTATTTAATAGAGGAAATAAAGTCTAGATAGTGGAGGAGTTGTAGGGGCGGTCTTTCTTGACTTGCGTAAGGCTTTCGATACAGTAACCCATGAACTACTGATAGATAAATTAACACATTTCTCTATTAGTATAAGTACAATAAATTGGATTCAATCTTTTCTCAGTACTAGGCAGCAGTGTGTATCGATAAATAATGTATCATCTCCTTTACGAGCATGCACTATGGGTGTGCTGCAGGGCTCTATATTAGGGCCCTTGTTGTTTTCTCTTTATATTGAATGATTTTCCGTCTGTGTGTATTAATGCTAAAATGGTAATGTACGCTGATGACACAGTGGTGTATATTGATGGTAAAATGTTAAAAATTAATGCTAAAATGATAATGCACGCTGATGACACAGTGGTGTATAGTTCATGGTAAAACTGTTGCCCAAAAGTTATCTGAGGAAATGAAAAAGATTTCCATTTGGCTAAAAAAACTCTCATTTAACTTTGAATGTTGGCAAAACGGTTTCTATGTTTTTCACAAACTGCCGTAAGTTCTCACTATGTAAAGCTGAACCAAAAATCATTATTGAGGGTCAGGAAATTTCAAGGGTTGACCAAATTAAATATTTAGTAGTCATTCTTGACCCAAATTTTAATTTTAAAAAACATATTAAAAAGATTACAAACACGTTGAAAATGAACATAGCACATTTTAGATATATTAGGAACTCTTTGACCATAGACTCATCTAATTTATATCTAAATGCGATGATAATTCAGCACTTTCGATACTGCATGACGAGTTGGTCACAGGCATGTAAAACAGCATTAAGGCCCCTGGAATCACTTTACAAAATTCTCTTAAAGGGGGGGGGTGAAATACTCAGTTTCACTCAATCTCATGTTAATCTTGAGTACCTATAGAGTAGTATTGCATCCTTCATATCTTCAAAAAGTCTTTAGTTTTTTTATATTTATAAAAGAAAGATAGGCTGTACCAAGTCTTTCCGGAAAAACCCGAGCGGGTGGAGGCGTGCCGTGTTGGCGGGAGCGTCGCGAAGCTTTTGCGTGTGTTGTAAACAGACAGACTTGTGGTTTATGAGGACATGATTTAGTTTTACAATAAACAAACTGAAACCTACAGTGGCCAGCTAAACAACTATTTAAACACACAAACACACACCATACATCGCATGCTCCATCGATACATTAACTGTATGTGATCATGTTATTTACTTGCTGTGCTTAGCTTACACGCCGATAGTTAACAACACACAGACATGTGAAGCAGTTTTACTCACCGCCTGCTGTTCCGTGAACCTTTATCGTTGGGACTGCTCCATCTTTAAGTATCAGGCGATCTGCAAATCGTCGAACTGTGCCTTGTTTAAAAAACTATTAGCAGCTACCGCCGAAATGAAGGGAACAAATAAGAACACTTGTGCAACTCCGTTGCTGCTCTGGAAAAACAAAATCCATCCACAGGTCCCTTAACTCTGGGTTCTTTGGAAATTTGTGCAGTGTTGTCTTGCCCTGGCAACCAAAAACACACTTGTTGGTGCCATTGTTTTGATTGCAGCGCAGCAGAGCCCAGCGCTCTGACGGACGCTCTCGTACGCTCTAGGCTACAGCTGCGCGCGCCCTTCCGGGAGAAGTGCCTTAAGACCCATATAAGGAAATTCCGCCCACTCTGACGTCACGTAGTCCCGTATTCGAAAAAACTTTCCGAAACTTGTGACAAACCAGAAGGAGTATTTTTGGAACAGAAATACTCCATCAAACTTACAACTTCATTTTTGAAACTTTGTCCATGTTTACCATGGTAATCCAACTCTTTAACAGAGTAAAAAAACTCACTAATGCATTTCACCCCCCCTTTAAGGTTCATGACAAGAAATCTCGGTTATTTCATCATTGTCATATTCTTAAAAAACATAGTTTTGAAAACATAATCATGTATTCAAATATCTGTCTTTTGTTTAAGATAATAAATGGTACTGCAGGCCCTCCGTTAAAAAAGTTTATTTCACTGAGATATCACAGAAATTACAACTAGAGTCAGTCGGTCGACTGTTCGGGGCGAGTGTAGGATTCCTAAACAGCATTCGGCAGCTCAGTTTTCTCATGTGTGGCCATCAGACAGTGGAATAAGTTGCCAAACGAGTTTACCACATGTGTACATTTTAACACTTTTTCACATCGGGCCAAAAAATGGCTTCTTTTAAAACAAACATGTTCA
Organism: Chrosomus eos; assembly: GCA_036326025.1. Classification (NCBI taxonomy): domain Eukaryota; kingdom Metazoa; phylum Chordata; class Actinopteri; order Cypriniformes; family Leuciscidae; genus Chrosomus; species Chrosomus eos. The sequence continues at coordinate 36,408,615 of CM070831.1, forward strand.
CATAATGGATTGTAATTGATGTGTATGTTAGAGTGTATTTGTAAATGAATGCTGAGGAATGAATGAAGGGTGTGATTTGTTTAATGCTGTTTCTGGGATGAATGTATTATTAATATGTGTATTTGTTGACATCAGCCTGCCCAGGGACTACAGGTGGAAATTAGCACAAGTGCTACAAGCTAAATAAATAAATAAATAAAAATAAATAAATGGGAAAAAAAAGAAAACAAGTCTGTTTTTATTATTTCACTTTATTATATTTAAAGAGACTTAAACTTTGCTAGTAAATTGTTGGTTTGTTGTCTGTTCCTTTTCTTTTGCAATCCCCTTACTGTCATTACAACACATGCAAAACATGTAATTATGTCTCATAAAATTCCTAGACAAATAACATCTCATTAACACGGGACGTAACAATAACTATTTATGATGAAAAATTGTAACTTACCAATTGTAACTTTATAAATAAATATTTATTTATAATATGCACTGCTTGCTGAAGCTGCTCAGATTTATGCATAAGATAGACAGGAATATTGGGTAAGATATTAAAGGAATAGTTAACCTTAAATGAACAATCTGTCATTATTTACTCACACGTCATTTAAAACCTGTATAACTTTCTTTTTGATAGAATTTTATTTTTGGTAATCTTGAATATATATTTTTCATTATTTATTATATTTGTATTATAAAGGAAAAAAAAACTAACTATCACTTAGTAACTAGAGAAACAATAATAATATCTAGATCTAACGATTTCACCTTACAAATATTTTAATTCTGTAATCACACAAGTTATCTTCTAATAACTAATAAAAAGATAACTAAGAAAACATCAAACAAAATGAGAGATGATGTTGAGATATTCAAAGTAATGTATACATTTAACTACAGGACATGCTGAAGCCCACGACTGGCTCTCTGTGTGTGTGTGTGTGTGTGTGTGTGTGTGTGTGTGTGTGTGTGTGTGTGTGTGTGTGTGTGTGTGTGTGTGTGTGTGTGTGTGTGTGTGTGTGTGTGGTGTGTGTGTGTGTGTGTGTGTGTGTGTATTCTGCCACGGTCAGTACCTGGAAACAGAGACAACTTTGGCATTCATCACAATTGTTTGGGCCTGTGGATAATTGGTAGCTAATTAATTCATGATTGCTAATTTAAGAACAGCCTTCCAAAAAACACAAACATGTCCTTGACCACCTGCCAATATGATTCTCACCAGCGCTCGCCACAATCTCTTCTCAGAGAGAGAGAGAGAGAGAGGGGGGGATGAGAGAGAGAGAGAGTGAGAGAGAGAGAGAGAGAGAGAGAGAGAGGGGGGATGAAGAGAGAGATAGAGAGAGAGAGAGAGAGAGAGAGAGAGAGAGAGGAGAGAGAGAGAGAGAGAGAGAGAGGGGGGGTGAGAGAGAGAGAGAGGGGGGTGAGAGAGAGAGAGAGGGGGGTGAGAGAGAGAGAGAGGGGGGGGATGAGAGAGAGAGAGAGAGAGAGAGAGGGATGAGAGAGAGAGAGAGAGAGAGAGAGGGATGAGAGAGAGATGGATGAGAGAGAGAGAGAGGGAGAGAGAGGGGGATGAGAGAGAGATGGATGAGAGAGAGAGGGGGATGAGAGAGAGAGAGAGGGATGAGAGAGAGAGAGAGGGGGGGATGAGAGAGAGAGGGAGAGAGAGAGAGAGAAGAGAGAGAGAGAGAGAGAGAGAGAGAGAGAGGAGAGAGAGAGAGAGAGAGAGAGAGAGAGAGAGAGAGAGACTCTTCAGAAAACAGATTTAATGAGCCGATCGCTGTGACAAGAGGAACAGTCATAAAAGAACAATAAATGACAATGAAGGACAAAGAGAGTCATGCAGGATTTATCTGACTGTACTGTACTTCAGTGCACTTCTCAATAATCCCTTCAGGCCACAGAGTGTTTTACTGTTGATCCTACAGAAATACCTCTTTACTGATATAACTCCCATACTGCACCTTTTCAGGCCGAGTTTAAGGAAGATGCTGCATTTCTGCTATTCGTCAAAACTAATAGATACTGGCCACGAGAGTTGGACATTTATGGGGATTTGGTTCAAAAATGGGGTAACACTTTACTTGAAGGGGTGTGCATAAGACTAACATGACACCTTCATAATCAAGACATGACACATGTTATGAATATGAAGGAGGATTTATGCATGTTTATGACAACGGTCAATAAGTGTCATTCGCTCAATTATGACATTTTTAATGCAAATATGACATTGTTTGAGATGTCTTTGTTATGACACCTTGACATCAACCAATACATCATAACCTGTCAGTGTCTTTGTCATGACAACTTGACATTACTAAGACAACACAACCTGTCATAAACATGACATAGCAGATTAATTATCAAACTTAAGAAACCACTTAGCTTTATTGGTTAACATTACATTAAACTGTCAGGTGGATGGTTTTAACATTGGCTGTCATGAAGCCATTATAACTTTTTAATGACAAATTAAATTTGTACCACTGTAGTTGAGGTCACGAAAAATATTAATGACACAGTTATAATGGCCTCAGAAACACCAGCAAATTAACATAAATGCCCCCAAAATTTGTGATAAAGAGGGGCAATTGCCCACACATTAAATTTATTTTGACTGATATGATTAAAACAAGTGTGAAAATTAATGGAAAGTGTCAATTGCGGAATTACATTTAGATATTTTCATGGTGCATCAAAGGTTTCTTTTTATGCATATTCTTTCAGAATTTAAAGTGTCCATCTGGTGTTTTTAATATGCTTTTAGACAAATCATGTGTAAATTCAATCTCCTTAAATGTTCTCCTTAAAACTGCAGTGAATCAAAGACAGTCTCAAAAACACGCTTTGAAATCGCTGGTGTTTCTGACGTCACAAACTACCTTGTAACCAATCAGATCAACGTGTGATCGTCAACCAGTGGATCTCTGAGTGAGTGAGTGGAGGCGGGGCTCATTTGCATATTCATAGAACCATGAATACTAAATGAGGCAAGAGTGTCAAGTTGCATTCAAGCCAATTTTGGTGATCAAAGATGATTTTAAGGGATAGAATTATTGACTACAGGAGGACTTTAACAATATAACCAATCACACTCGTTTCTGTTGAGCTCATGAATTCAACGGCCAATCTGAGAATGGCAGAGTTGTTTAGCAAAATCGCCCATCATAAACAAAAAAAACACAGATATGACGTAAACGAGATTTGTTTTGCAGCTTCATTGATTATAACGGTCATTTCTATAACTATAATGAAGTCATTCCAATTGATAAATCCAAACACACTGTTTACATGAAGGCCACGAACTGTAAAACGACGGGGTGATGTGTGTGTTTACATGTCACAAGCTTCAAATTAGATTTAATATTTTAATATGCGGATACTGCATGAATACATAGACTTTTAGAAAGCAAACTTGACACTTATCTGTTGTGGGTCCTAATTAGCAGAAGACAGGCTATTTATTTTTATAAAAAAGCCTCCTCAAGTCTGTGGATAAGAAGCGAGGACTCGTGGGACGTTGTTCTGCAGCACTTCACAGACTAAGGGTGGAAGGAGACATTTAACATGACACGACAGTCATTTATGACACTATATTCAACAAAACACCAGCTCGTTCCATGCGTCACACACCAGCTCTACGTCATTACACATGCGCAGATCTTTCCAGTGTCAGTTTCCAATGCGATCAAGTGTTTACATCTTCTCAATCTGAATATAATTCATTCTGATTGACAGTTACACAAGACTTTTTTATTCTGACTGTGCTACTAGTCCAGATTATTAGGGTCCATGTAAACACCGCTACTGTGAAGCTGAAAGCCTGATTGGTCATTGTACAAGTGCTGACAAGAAGAGCCATACCCATTAAGAAATCTGTGTTACTACAGCAAATATCACTGACTGTGTGTCTGGTCACATTTTAACATTATAAGCCCAGTTAAAATGCTAAAATGGACATATGCTGTGACTGGATCATGGATCACTGAAAACCTATACAGATGTGATCTCGGACGCGTTTGTGACCCTGTTTATGCATGTTTGTTTTCTGCATTCAGAAACAAGGGTGTCTACAGATATAAATAAGTTAAATGAAAGACTTTTTAAGACCTTTTTAATACCACTTTGAATGTAATTTAAGACCAAACCTGTGATGGAAATGCACATTATATGTAATATTTAATGTTTGACCTAAGTAATTGAAGTAATTTAATATTAACTACGTGTTTATTAAACTAAAATTAACACTTTATTTGAAGCGGTGTGCATAAGACTGTCATGACACTGTCATAAACATGACATAACACCTGTCATGAACATGAAGGAGTCTTTATGAATGTTTATGACTGTTGTCATTAAGTGTCATTCGGTAAATTATGACACTTTTAATGCAAAGTTGACATTGTTTAAAATGTCTTTGTTATGAAAACTTGACATTAACAAAGACACAGTTATAATGGTGTCATGACGGCCAAAGTTGTCACAGGTTGACAGGTTATGATTTCTTGGTTAATGTCAAGTTGTCATAACAAATACATTTCTATCTTTGTTAATGTCAAGTTGTCATAATCAAGACATTTTAAACAATGTCAACTTTGCATTGAAAGTGTCATAATTTACCGAATGACACTTAATGACAACAGTCATAAACATTCATAAAGACTCCTTCATGTTTATGACAGGTGTTATGTCATGTTTATGACAGTGTCATGTCAGTCTTATGCACACCCCTTCAAATAAAGTGTTACCGTAACATTTGCAATCGTGAGAATATTCAGCAAAATAGCTCCTGTCATGTTGTTACTTAACTATATCATGTTATAAATAACTCAACATTTTTAATTTTTACCTCAGTGTGTTTCTTCTGTATGTTTTTTATGTGTGCTGTTATGCTCATTAGTTTTGATTTCTCACTATAAAATCTCTCACAGAGACAGCGAGTCTCAACAGCGCTAACACAAATACATTATCATTATCAATCCATGTTTATGTAATAAAATCAGAATTATTCTCGCAATTCGATGCTTCACTGGTTATTTGACGGACATTGGGTCAGTCAGACTGGAGAAATTTCAGCGATATTAGAAATATTTAAGACCCATCGAATCTGAATTGAAGACATTTTAATACAATTTAAGGCCTTTTATTAGGACAACTTTATTTAAGACATTTTAAAGACCCGCGGCCACACTGATTTACATGTAAAATTCCACAATCTGTGTACAATATACAGAATATATATACAATCCCCCCATGTTATTGAATTAAATTATTGTTTTTAATGGTTAACACAAGTCGCTTGGAATTTTAATCTGAATTAATGCACCAACACGTTATAAACAAAGCAAGAAATTGAATAAAGACATGGAAGATTAGTTTTCCCCCAGTGTCACTTGTTAAGGGCACTGTATATCGACTGATACGCTTGAGAGGAGGACAGACTCCGGTCAACAGAACACACTCATATTGATTCATCTGAAGGGTCACAAAACTCACGTGTTATAAAGTAAGCTTTACTCTTTTCTCTTTGTCCCATGAGACACAATCACTGCCATCATATCTTTGGTTATCCCCATCATTCTGCTGATGGGCAACAGAATTACAACAACAAAAAGCACAGACAGAAAACAATAATGTATGGAGTCCCTAAAGGGTCATGGTGATGAGGAGAAAATGAGATGGGAGGAAAAAATTATACATGTAAATTGTTTTGTGTTTACTCACAAAAATCTCACATGACATTTCCATAAAACTTTGGCATTCCACTAAGAAAATATGAATTCACTCACAAATCGTTTCCATTTCCAAAGAAACCTAGTGTGTTATCTCCCAAAATGCAAATGATTTGCAAGCGAAATGAAACTTATTATGGAAACGCAAATCTTGTGAGAGCGAACACAAAAAGTGGTGATGGAAAACTATATTGCAATGATTTTGAGAGTGAATGCAGTTTTTTAGGAGAAAAAAGCAACAGTTTTATGAGCGAACGCAACAGTTTTTCACCCGTTTTGCGAGCTTAAAGTTTCAGTTACACTTTATTTCGATGGTCCACTTTGGACAAACCAAAGTTTCTCTGGGAAATGTACACGCTTTGAGAGTGCACGCAAATGCACTAAAATATTTTTTTTTTCCATCAGCACAACCCCTTAGGGACTCATCGTTCATCCCGAGTTAACAGCCTTTACGTCCACCTCTGAATGCAAATAAAACTTCCAACTTCCCAGCAAATGATTAAGAACCTACAATGCACATTTAGTGTACAGACTCAAGAGTACAAAAAGGTTTTCTAACACCTTCCACAAAAAACAGCCATAATAGAGAGATAACTTCAACATTAAAGCTGCAAGCAGCATTGAAAGGGCCCTCGCACCCGTGCCATCGCCACCCGGTGGCTTTAGGAAGACAGACCACGGTGGGCAATGTGCATTTAAGTAGATAAATATAGTGGGAGTATGTCAAAGTCAGTTACAAAAATGTCCTTTATTATGGGTATAATAGCATGCTGTTAAACATGTCACTTCCTGTTGCCAGCAGGTGGCGCTATGACTGTAACTGAATATGAGCATGCACATGTGTTCAGGACAGAACTCTTATCAAACATGTGAAGTTTGGGGCAGATTGAACTTTGCCTTCTTAAGTAAAAACAACTTCCTGTTTCATAGCATTAGCATGCTTTTGCACTTAGCTAAGAATTGCTAGCATGTTTAACATGTTTATAACATGTTTATAACTCAATGGCATATTTACTATGTTGCCAGTACTGCATCACACTGTTAAACATGTCACTTCCTGTTGCCAGTAGGTGGCGCTATTACTATAACTGAATATTGTCATGTAGATGTGTTCAGGGCAGGACTCTTATCAAATGTGTGAAGTTTGGGGCAGATTGGACATTGGCTTCTTAAGTAACAACAACTTCCTGTTTCATTTCATTAGCATGCTTTAGCACTTAGCTAAGAATTGCTAGCATGTTTAACATGTTTATAACATGTTTATAATTCAATGGCATATTTACTATGTTGCTAGTACTGCATCACAGTGTTAAACATGTCACTTCGTGTTGCCAGTAGGTGGCGCTATTACTATAACTGAATATTCTCATGTAGATGTGTTCAGGGCAGGACCCTTATCACATGTGTGAAGTTTGGGGCAGATTGGACATTCCATGCCTGAGTTACAGCAAATTACTATTTAATTGCAGTAATAGCATGCTTTAGCACTTAGCTAAGTGTTTGCTAGCATGTTTTAGCATCTTTCAAGTATGTTGATAGCATGTTTAGCACTTGCTGGCACTTTTTTATATGTTATTAGGAGTCCACAACAGTGTTAAACATGTCACTTCCGGTTGCCAGCAGGTGGCGCTGTGACTGTAACTGATTATGTGCATGGACATGTGTTCAGGGCAGGACTCTTATCAAACGTGTGAAGTTTGGGGCAGATTGGACATTCCATACCTGAGTTACAGCAAATTCCTATTGAATTGCAGTAATAGCATGCTTTAGCACTTAGCTAAGTGCTTGCTAGCATGTTTTAGCATGTTTCAAGTATGTTGTTAGCATGTTTAACACTTGCTGGCACTTTTTTATATGTTATCAGGAGTCCACAACAGTGTTAAACATGTCACTTCCTGTTGCCAGCAGGTGGCGCTGTGACTGTAACTGAATATGAGCATGGACATGTGTTCAGGACAGAACTCTTATCAAACGTGTGAAGTTTGGGGCAGATTGGACATTGTTTGCCTGAGTTACAGCAACTTCCTGTTTCATGGCGAAACATCAAAATTTGTCAGGCCGCCGAGGACACGCCCTTCGACGAAAACTCAAGATCTTCGCAATTTAACGTCGCAAAGGCCTTAAGATTACACTCAGCAAATTTGAAGATGATCAGATTAAAACTGTAGGAGGAGTTCGTTAAAGTACGAGGCCTGAAAATGGCAAAAACTGCACAAAAATCTGAGAGGAAGTTCAAAATGGCTGACTTCCTGTTGTGTTAAGGGCTACGCTCCAAGAGACTTTTTTGTAGGTATTGGGCCATTACATGTATGTACCGAATTTCGTACACGTACGTGAAACGTAACGCGAGGCGCACTCCGTTGAACCTTTATAGGTGGCGCTATCGAGCCATTTTGCCCCGCCCAATTTTGAAACGCATATCAGATGTAAATTTTCGCCAGTTCTGACGCGTGTGCAAATTTTCGTGAGTTTTCGTGCATGTTTAGGCCCTCAAAAATGCGATTCATTGCGGAGAAGAAGAAGAATAATAATAATAATAATAATATAATAAACAGAGCAATTCCAAGAGGGTCCTCACACCATCGGTGCTCGGGCCCTAAATAGTGCCGTTTCAAATGGATCATTAGTTTCCAAAGATGATCTAACTGACCAACATCAATGAACTTGCAATACAAATGGCACAGAAAAGAGATGTAAATCTGCTCTGTTCATCTTTTGTCCATTTGCATGCGTCTTGAGTTTGCACATATAGAGATGCAATCACTCAACCTATTCATCTTGTCAACGTATGCATAAAGATTGAATTCCATCTCTCACCGGCATTTCTTTATATTTCACCTCTCTCAGACACCAGAGTATTCCTACAAAGATCCATAGAGACCTCTGCGGCAAATATTATTTATTAGACTTTTTTCATCATTGCGAAGCTGTGAGAAAGCACAGTGTACAGTAACTGCTGCCTCCGTAAGCGTATTAAACCTCCATCTGCCTCGTGTCTGCCAACCGCTGGCCCGACAGGGGGGCTAAGGGGGCATTTCATAAAGAAAATTCAATCCATCATGCTCCCACATGAAATTAATATATGTCACAGCCACTTCTGACAATTTAATATCAAGCTGAGAGAGACGCTCCCCACTGTCGTGCCGCTGAGAGAAGGCCTAACATCTTTACAGTCACTTCCAGTTTCTACTCGCCAAATCGCTTTCCATTTCACTTATAAATGATTTAGCATTTAGTTCTAAATGCAATGTATTGGTGGGAGCACATTAAATCATGAGTCTTTCAAAAGAACGGATTTTCTCCCAAAAATGTGAGGGTAGGAACGTAAACTGGGTAACAATAGCTATTATTACATATAGGTCCATTTATGAAATCTGACTGGATGAGACGTTTTAGAGGCTGTTGCAATATAGTTGACACACACACACACACACACACACACCACACACCACACACACACACACACACACACACACACACACACGACCACTCATGACGTCAATTCTGCATTAATGTGTCAAGCTGCTACAGGGCTCAATGACATGACACATTTATTTTTTTTTACTGAAGAAAAATCACTATATGCACAGCCTCTCAGTATTATTACTTACACTGGCCCCAAAGCATTTGAAGACTTAAGATAGACTCGTATGAAAGTCATTGCATTAGTTAAAATAAAGTGTCATGTGCAAGAAAAAAATGACACTAGACCCTTTCTCAGAACTAACTTCACTCCTTTAGGCCATTTATGAAATGACATTTATTAGCTAATTTCAGAGGATGCATGTATGACGTCAGATTCCCAAGTTCACAGTGTCCTAGCAGAGCAACCACTGGAGAGATCATCATACTGTGTTGGGGTCAGGAGGAAAAGTGCTACGTCTTTCAGCGGTACGTATATTGCTGTTTTTTTTTTGTAAGATGTCCTCCTTACAGTATAAGTATGCATTTAAAGCTGCAGTACATCACTTATTATTAAAGTCCCCCTGTGGTGAAAATCCAGCTTTTAATGTTGTTAATATGTCTATGTGGTGTTTTAATATGCTTGTATGATAAACCATGTGTAAATTCATAAGTCGACAGCATTGCTGAGTATTTTCTCCTTAAAATTGCAGTGAACCAAAGACGGTCTCAAAAACACGCTTTGAAATCGCTGGTGTTTCTGACGTCACAAACTACCTTGTAACCAATCAGATCAACATGTGATCGTCAACCAGTGGATCTCTGAGCTGAGTGAGTGAGTGAGTGGAGTCGGGGCTCATTTGCATATTCATAGAACCACATATGCTAAATGAGGCAAGAGTTTTGAGTTACATTCAAGCTATTTTAAAGCATGAAGTTTTTTTTTTTTAAGGAAAATGTCATTGTCATTTTGGTGATCAAAGATGAGTTTTAAGGGATACAATTATTACTACTTACAAAAATCAGTTATTAAGCAAACACATAAGACATCTGTCTAATTACCTTACCCTAAATTGCAACGGTATGCTTATACAATTGATGTATAATTTGAGCTGTCAGGTCCGATATAAGGGAAATATCAGTTTGGGGTTGTTCATCTGGCGTGCACTGAGGATGCAGTTGCTTACATTTTTAATCTTGATGGCTGCTTTAAATCTAGAAAGGTCTGATCAGAAATCATCGTTGACATCTGCAGAGTCGCCTGTTGTCAAAACCAAAAAACCTTAAACTGTGAAGAACCTGCAGTCCACCAGGGAAAGCAACAAACCCATGATAAATGGAGAGTAAATATCGGCATGGCTTTTGAGAAGTGCCGAAGAAGAAACTGAAGACCGACGCAGAGAAGACGTTTGTCCTGATGAACAGGCAAGACATTTCAGTGGCTCAATAGGTAGCTATAACATTTTAAATGTGTGATCTTATCTGAGTTAGATATAAATGTCATGACATTGTCATAACATGATTTATTTTAAAACATTATGTTCTCATTTGGTCAGAACAATAAGACAACGATTCCCTGCCATTGTTTTTCTATCAATCCCTGTTTTATACACTGGCACTGTTGAGCTTCTTCTGAAACAGTACAGCATCTCCGGATCAAAAAACAAATGAAGATGATGATCTGCGTAAACCAGAAGGAAGGGATAGAAGTTGCTTACGCACAAGTAAGCTAACATGATCATTAAACATTCAACGTTAAAACTGTGTAACGTTACCGAATGAAATGTTGAACTGTAGGTCTAGGGCTGTGAAGTTTTGGGGGTGTTGATGGACTCGATCTACTCCATGTTTTGAAGTCTTTGACAAAAACACGATTTTCTCAGCCCCTCTAAACCAATGGACAGTGTAAGATTAGATTAGACCATATATACTGCACTTTTGTCCATGACCAGGACATGCAGGTAAATGTCTAACCTAGCTTTTAAAGCAAGAAAGAATACGCACAGCATCGAAAAACTTCACAAAAATCAGAAATAAATCAAGCAGAAGACGTGAGCTGGAGATGCACAGAGCATTTGCAGGGTGTGAGGTTATGCGGTGGTAAGAGTGGGGTTGTTTGGAGATTTATGAGATTTGGAAATTGAGTTCAGGATGAGGCACAGGGCACAATATACCACAGCAAAGCCTGTGACCTTCAGCGCTGGAATACAGGAACGATGATTTTCAATTAAACCGCTAAACCTTCCCAAGAAGGCCTTGCTCACACACAGCCTTTCATTGTGTTTCTCCTTGAGTAGACACTTCCTGAACATACTCGAGAAGACAAATGATGATCAGGAGCAGAGATCAACGGCAGCGATACGTTCAGCATGTGGACATGCGTAGATCTCTCACATCTCTCCACAATGAGGTCACAGCGTCCCATACTGTTAACACTCTGTCCCCTGGACACGAACAACACCCACACATTTCTCACACACTGCTATTTTTAGTTACTGAACCAATCAACAGATTACAGCCAACAACGGCCAGGTGTGATGAGTGTTGACTTGTGTAGAATTGAGATCTGTATTGGGGGTTTGTGGTATGGACTGTGAAGGCTTGGGGAGATTAGGATTTACAGAGAGTGGTTGGGGGTTTAAGGGGAAACACATTATATGGCATGAACTTTATGGACTATTATATTACTTTTATGTGCTTTTTGGAGCTTGACAGTTACAATCACCATCCTCTCGTCCCTCATCCTGCGGTTTCACAAATGAAACAAGTTGGTGAACTATTCCATTCAAATCTCACTAATGTATTCTGGGACACTCTGCAAGACATTTGACAAAGTTTTAGTTTTTTTTTTGTTTCTTGCAACAATGGAAAAATGAATGCCAACTTACAAAAAAAGCAAATGTTATTCCATGCTGTAAACTACGAATCAGTTTTCATGCTACTAAAAACAGCATTTTGGAGGGAAAATGCAAAATATGAATGGAATTACTATATAAATTGCTTAATAATAAAGTCCCTCTGTAGTCAATAATTGTATCCCTTAAAACTCATTTTTGATCACCAAAATGACATTTAAATGTATTTTCCTTTGGAAAAAAAATTAATTCATGCCTTAAAACAGCTTGAATGTAACTCTTCACCCTTGGTTCATTTAGCATATGTGGTTCTATGAATATGCAAATGAGCCCCGCCTCCACTCACTCACTCACTCACTCACTCACTCACTCTCACTCAGAGATCCACTGGTTGACGATCACACGTTGATCTGATTGGTTACAAGGTAGTTTGTGACGTCAGAAACACCAGCGATTTTCAAAGCGTGTTTTTGAGACTGTCTTTGGTTCACTGCAGTTTTAAGGAGAAAATACTCAGCAATGCTGTCGACTTATGAATTTACACATGGTTTGTCTTGTTAGCATGTTAAAAACACCACAGACACATAAACAACATTAAAAGCTTGATTTTCACAACAGGAGAACTACATGAAGAAGAAACAGTGAGTGCTCTTTCTTATCTCAGCTAGTTATCTGTGGTGAAAGTGCAAGCGCCAGGTTTATCTGGGCTCATGAAAGCGTACAGTGTGTACACAGTACACACAGACATGTCATAAATTATAGGGAAGTTGTTGACCGCTAAAATTACCCTCTTGCCGAGACAGGATTTAGGGACGGATCACATGCGATCCACTCCTATTGGTTGTCGCTCACAAAAGCTGCTCTTTATTTGCATAAGGTTAAAAAAGGTCACTGGTAATCGCCAGTTCTAAATTGAAATGAATGGGATCATGTTGCTTTGTCGCTGACGGTGTGAACGGGGTTTAGGGGTAGTTTTAATAATTTTCAGTTCACAGAAATGTTTTGTTTTTTCTCCGAGGAAATTTGCCAGGAAATTAAGGCAAATGTCTATATGGTAGGGGTGTAACGGTACACGTATTCGTATTGAACTGTTCGGTACGAGGCTTTCGGTTCGGTACGCATTACAAACCGAACGATTCGGTTGACCATTTTTCCTGCCGACCAAAATCCGTGCTGGCGCGATCACCACAACGCTGCCCAACATCAAATGGCAAACGTAATGAAAGCGGAATGAAACTGCGCTACTCGTTATTTTGTCCTTCACAGACCGTTTATCAGTTCGGACCATCAACATCAGCGCAGCGCGAGCCGATCGTGATCAAGCAACACTGTTTCTACAGCGCTGACGTGGACACCAGGAGAAACATTGTGCCATGAATTAACTAGTTATAGGTTTTAAATCCACAGATCATCATCATTCACCATGGATTTAATGTAGTAACACTCACTGTAGCCAGTGGCAGAAACAGAAAAATGCTTTCAAGTACATCACGCATCTTCTTCCAGCACTTCAAAACTCAAATATTATCATATTTAAATCATATTTATTTTTAATGAGATGACCAAAACATTATTTGTTCATCCTTCAAAGATTACCCCCATTAATAAAACTAAAAGTTTCAAGATGTAGGAAAAAACACACTTATTTAAAAATATTTTTTCTTTTAACAAATAGGAAATTTCTCTGGCATTTCTTTCTTTTTGCTGTATCGAAAACACACCGAACCGTGACACCACTGTACCGTATCAAACCGAACCGTGAATTTTGTGAACCGTTACACCCCTAATACATGGAAGTAGAGGTTACAAAGTTATCTCTAAATCAGGGTATACTGCAACTGGAATGAGTACGATCTCAATCTAACCTCTTTTGTGTCCTTGAACACCACATTTCAGTCGTAATATATATTAAACATTCTGCTCAATGACAAAAAAATGGGGAAAAAAACGTCAACATTACCTGGTGACCTGCGCTGATCTGCTCCAGGACCTTATCATAGCAAACCTCCTCCATGTCATGCAGCTGCTGGATCTGTGACGACAACATAACAATTAGAAAGACTGAAATATGATTCAAAAAGCCATTGTATTTGGAATAGCATGATATTTCTTGGCCGCTGGGTACCTTATTTGTAGTCTTGATGCCAACGAAGCTCTGGCCAAGTGGAACAGGACGGAAACGACTGTCAAAGTAGAACAATCCAATAAAAGGGTTCACATGCAGGAACGACGCCACATCCAAGTAATTTGGCAGAGTTGCAGAGAGACCAAGAATGCGAATCATACTCTGGGTCGACTCCACCTAGAGACAGATGAACACAAGGTTTGGAGAGCGCTCTATAGAGGGTTTTCTTTCTCCTACAGTACAGTACCAAACAGCTGTGATCATACCAGATCTTAGTTTCACAAACCAGGTGTCGGCACATACGCAGCTGGCTTCTAAAGCCACACTCACATTCACCATTTGCACTGAAAAAATCCACAGATTTCAATAGGAATCTACATGATATGGAATTGTATAGGGTGAAATATTTCCCAATGCAGTTTTTCAAGGAAATTGGCCACAGAGACAGCAGAAAGCTGCTTGATTAGAGAGTGACTTCTGTGTGAGCTGTGATTCACACACTATTGACAATGGACCTTTTTTGCTCACACAATTTCACACACATTTCGTTATTGTGACCACCGTGAGGCTGCATAAGTGAAAATCAGCCATAAGTGACATCATTCAAAACATTCAACCAGCAGCAAAAAAAGCCTTAAAGGGTCCTTGATTATAATTTCACTTTTTAACTTTAGTTAGTGTGTAATGTTGCTGTTTGAGCATAAACAACATCTGCAAAGTTACGACGCTCAAAGTTCAATGCAAAGCGAGATATTTTCTCTTACAGAAATTGCTTTTTAAGGACTACAACAACCGGCTGGGAAGGACTACAACAAGCTTCCTGGTTTGGTGACATCACAAACCCTACATTTACATAAACCCACCCCGGGGAACACACAACACACACACCATCATGACACACACACAGACCACAAAGCCATGTTGGGCTGCTTTAGAGAAGAGGAAGAGTATTGTCACTGTTTTTTTCACCCCGGAAAAAGTTTGTCCTAAGGCTGAGGAACGTAGAGAGGTTAAAATGTATTTTTAACACTGTTCCTGAACATTATAACCTCAACGTTTCCAGAAGAAAGTACAATGAAGGCTATACATACAAAAGCTTCTCCTGAGAGACGGAGCCATTCCCATTCTGTCGGGACAATCTGTTGTTTGTGGAGCATAACTTATGATTAAGTATGTCTTATTATGTGTAGTTGTGTTTTCTATTAACGGTTTCAATTATAAGCTTTATGTAGTTTTTATGATAGCTATGATGTAAAGTTTTGTCTCCGCTAGCCCGCTAACTAACATTACAGTATTGATGTGGTGTTTACTGTAGCTTTTGTAATCTCTCGCTTTTGTAAGACTGTTCACCGCCCCTTAGAAAAATCTAACATTTTGTGATCGATTACTGTTTTTATTTCCATAGTTTTCTGACAAATATGATTAAATGGTGAATAACATTATATCTATAAGAAAAGAAAAAACAAAAACACCACTCTCAAAACATCCCGTGCTTGAAATTCGTTCAGCACAGTCCTCTTGTTCGTTAACATTGTCAGGGTCTGAATCAGGCTCGAAATGGTTTGAAATTGATGCAATCGTTAATGATTTACATCTAAGTAGAGTTTGCGGTTATGAAGGGGCGTGACATTTCCCGAACATGTGTTTAGCGCTGCCAATCACAACACACTGGGCCAGCGAACCAATCACAATACACTGGCCAGCGAAGCAATCACAACACACTGGGCCAGCGAACCAATCACAATACACTGGGCCAGCGAAGCAATCACAACACACTGGGCCAGCGAACCAATCACAACACACTGGGCCAGCGAAGCAATCACAACACATTTTGTATTTCTGAAGGAGGGAAGTTTCTTCATCGAAAACGACACGTTCAACCACACTGGGGAGAGAAGAGCTGTAATAATGTAAAATATGTGAAAAATAATGCATTTTTTGAACAATCAAGCATGAAAACACATTTTAGAACCATGCGAAAACAAAATCAAGACTACGTAAAAGGGCATAATAGGAAACAGAAAGCAGAAACTCCTCAAGGTAGTCAACATAATTGAGTAAAAAAAGAATTTAGTGTTAGAATTTAGTGTTAGAATGTTGCCAATTCAAAATATGAGTAAAATCTAAATATTATGGTACCAAAAATAAATGAATAACACTGTTATGGCTATGATGCTGAATGTTGCTACGGCAGCTGGTTCCAGGTTTCAGAGCGAAGCTATTTTTACAGGTAAAATATGTTCTTATTTATATCCAACACTTCAATTATATAATGAAGTTGCAGATGAGAGTATCTGACAGCCGTCATGCTAATACTACCTTTGACAAGTCTCACACTGCCAGATGTGCTATTGTGAAGTTTTGAAAAATAAACAACTCAAAACTAATGACAGAGCGCGTGTGAGAGCGAGATACCTGCGGTGAGCCTGACAGGGAAGATTGGTAAGTCCTTTAATATGATGCAGTAGCTGTCTGTCCAGGTAATCTAGATATCACACACGCTAGTCCCCATTTGTGGCTACAAAGAGTGATGAAAACACTCATAGAAAATCCTACTGGGGCTCAGAGAGAGCTTGGGTCACCTCCGCTAGAGCTGCTGATCGCTCCAGTTATACACATACTCTACGCTTATGTTAGGGATCAACTAAAGCTGAACTGAGGCAAAAGCACTGAGCACTTATTTCAAACACACAGCATTATGAAACGACCCGTGTGGAAAAACTAATACTGTTATGAGTCAAGCTTTCCCTAACTGTAAAATACTGAGGTTGTTAGACAGTGGTTTAGACACACGGCTACTGCATGGTATTTACATGATGCTCTAAGAAAATAAAAACACATTAATAGATCTCAGGTCCATAAATAATACAACTACTGTTTGTATATGTTTGGTAGTACTTTTTTGTGCATTAAATTGAGCCCAAGTAACATGAACATGTCATTGTTTTCACAAAAATATTAATCAGCACAACTGTGTTCAACATTGATAATCAGAAATGTTTCTTGAGCGTGCTGAAAATTCAGCTTTGATCACAGGAATACATTTTTAAATATATTAAAATACTAAAAAAAAGTAATTATAAATTGTAATATTATTTCACAATATTACAATTTTTTCAGTATTTTGGATCAAATAAATGCAGCCTTTGTGAGCAATCCCAAACCTTTTAATTATAGTGTATATTTGCATTACTCATTACTCATATTTCTCATAAATGTGACTTTATATATACCAATTGTGACAAATCTTGCAATCAATGTTGTCTTTATTTTCAATAAATGTGACTTTATTTGGTTACACTTTATTTTAAGGTGACAGTTGCATTGTACTTACTCAAAAAAAACGGATTAATATGAATTAACTACATGTACTTACAATAGAGTTACTGTTAGGGTTTGGTTTAGGGTTAATTACTTGAAATTATGAAACAGTAAATTATTCATAATTTCAAGTAATTAACCCTAAACCAAATTTATGAGAAGTTTTTTTATTACTATTACTATAGTAAGTACATGTAGTAACAGTACTTATAATGTTACTTATATAGTAACATGTAACTACGTAACCTTAAACTAAAGTGTTAAGGCCCGTTCACACCAAGCACGATAACTATAAAGATAACGATAAAGATAACTATATATGCGTCCACACCAACGACCGATAACGGTATTTATTCTAAGCACGCGCGCGCCCGCGCTGCGGTTTCAAAATGGATGCGCAAGACCTTTAAATTAGAATGGATTCTGATTGGCTGTCAGTGTTTTATCGTTTGACAGCTGGAAAAAAATTGTTCTGAAAGTGATCCCAACGATATCGTTCCTTATATCTTTATCTTTATAGTTGTGGTGTGAACTCTGTTATTCTTTAATATGGAGAACGATTTTTAGAATTATATCTTTATCGTTATCTTTATAGTTATCGTGCTTGATGTGAACGGGCCTTTAGTCTTTATTTCTCATTGCTGTGGCTTTAATTCTTGTAATTGTGACTTTATGGCTCACAATTGCAACTTTATATTCCACAGTGTGACAACTATTTCGTAGTTTAGACTCAATTTATTTTTATTTTGCAGCAGAAAGATACAATACAAACGATGAGTTACGTAAAAACTCAGTGATAGTAAGCTTAGTTAGTGAGTGTGTTGAAATCACTAACTATGAGCAGTGATAACATTGAAGCTTGCCTGAGAAGATAATAAACCCCAGCTCTTCTCTGGAGCTCAGAGACACTGAGTTACATCTACAGTTGGTTGGATGTGAGCAGGTTTCTGGGCAGGAGCTGATAATGATGCTGGCCCGTGGCAGGCAGAAGGTCTCACCCTTATGTGTGCTCACCCGAGGACAACTACATCTTGGATGGCCATCTGTTGTGCAGGTTTACTGATGCCTTCTTTATAGTCTGAACACGGGTTCACTTCACAGACTGGCGCATGACAGGAGCCCTGCCTGCAGCTCGCCAATGGGTGTCTCTCGTGCTTCAGGTGACATTTGAGGCATCAGGAAACACTGAAATCTGACTTGGCTTTATTTTATTTTTTTAGAGATCTCAGCTTTTTAGAACCTTTTGAAATAAAGTGAAAGAGCAGTAATTATTCCACCTAGACTTCACTGGCTAAAAGAGCTTCTATAAATGATTTGCAAGTGATTGGTGACGGGGTCAAAATGCACTGTGTGTCTATTGAATGTGTTTCTCCAGAGTCGTGCACAATAATACTAGTGGCAAGATGAAGATATTATAAACAACATAAATAAAAAAGGTTATTTACAAAATTTAACACATTGACTACCAGTCAAAAGTTTGGAAAATTAAGATTATAAAAAAAATAAAAGTATATTACGGTCACTCACTTATGGTTATCACATTTGCAAAAAAAAAAATCTATTGTAACACATTTTTAAATTCCTGAAATCAAAGCTGAATGTTCAGCATCATTACTCCCGTCTTCAGTGTCACATGATCCTTCAGAAATCAATACGCTGATTTAGACATTGGGGGGGGGGGGGGGGGGGGGGGGTCGGGAGAGATGATTCCTAATTCTATTCCTATCTATTTTTGGGTGAATGATTCCTTTAAACCTGTTAGAGATTCAGTGAAGAGACTATGTAAACGACAGATGGAAGGGAAGGAGGAAGGAAGAAGGAAGGAAGGCAGGAAGGAAGGAAGAAAGGAGAAGGAGGAGGAAGGAAGGAAGGAGAAGAAAGGAAGGAAGGAAGGAAGACAGGAAGGAAGGAAGACAGGAAGGAAGGAAGGCAGGCAGGAAGGAAGGCAGGAAGACAGGAAGGCAGGAAGACAGGAAGGAAGGAAGGAAGGCAGGAAGGAGGGAAGGCAGGAAGGAAGGAAGACAGGAAGGAAGAGACAGGAAGGAGGAAGGAAGGAAGGCAGGAAGGAAGGAAGGAGGAAGGAGGGCAGGAAGGAGGGTAGGAGGAAGGAGGGCAGGAAGGAGGGAAGGAGGAATGAAGGAAGGCAGGAAGGAAGACAGGAAGGAAGGAAGGAAGGAAGACAGGAAGGAAGGAAGGCAGGCAGGAAGGAAGGCAGGAAGACAGGAAGGCAGGAAGACAGGAAGGAAGGAGGGCAGGAAGGAGGGAAGGCAGGAAGGAAGGAAGACAGGAAGGAAGGAAGACAGGAAGGAAGGAAGGAAGGCAGGAAGGAAGGAAGGAAGGAAGGAGGGCAGGAAGGAGGGTAGGAGGAAGGAGGGCAGGAAGGAGGGAAGGAGGAATGAAGGAAGGCAGGAAGGAAGACAGGAAGGAAGGAAGGAAGGAAGGAAGGAAGACAGGAAGGAAGGAAGGCAGGCAGGAAGGAAGGCAGGAAGACAGGAAGGCAGGAAGACAGGAAGGAAGGAGGGCAGGAAGGAGGGAAGGCAGGAAGGAAGGAAGACAGGAAGGAAGGAAGACAGGAAGGAAGGAAGGAAGGCAGGAAGGAAGGAAGGAAGGAGGGCAGGAAGGAGGGTAGGAGGAAGGAGGGCAGGAAGGAGGGAAGGAGGAAGGAAGGAAGGCAGGAAGGAAGACAGGAAGGAAGGAAGGAAGGAAGGAAGGAAGGAAGGAAGGAAGGCAGAAAGGAAGGAAGGAAGGAAGGCAGGAAGGAAGGAAGGATGGACAGATGGAAGGACGGATAGATGGATGGATGGATGGATGGATGGATGGATGGATGGATGGATGGATGGATGGAAGTGGATGGAAGTGGATGGATGGATGGATGGATGTGAAAAACACACCATTTCAAGAGGTTGTAAAGTATAAAGTAAAAGCTTTCAGAACTCGATCATCAGTGTTTGTCCTCTGAGGACGATGTGACACTTTCACAGAGGGTCCACTTTAAAAGACCGGCTCTTTGGTTTAATAAACGGCGTGGCAGAGAGCACTTTTATGTGTGTGAGGGAACGGTAATGATGAGGAGATCTGTCTCACCCATACAGAAGAACACCGTGATTGAGGAGAGGAGAGATACAGCATATAAATACTGTGTGAAAACCGAGAGCCGGAGATATGATCATTGATTCTGAAAGGCTTTCAAGCACATCCCAAAACATGATGGCTGAATTTGGGTCCAAAAGATCCTAAATAATATTCTCTGCCATGTATTTTCTTACGCATGTATATCAGAGGTTCTGCACTGATGCCTGTCAACCACAAATGTGTCGCAAGTCTTTTCTGATAGCACAGTAAACATGAAAATGGACATAAAATGCTAGCCATAATAAATATATAATTGTGTTAATTAGGATAACAAAAATAATTAGCTGTTATTTCCCATGTATTTTGTTAATGAGTAAGTGTGTGAACTAGACGAATTAACTAGCACTATGAGCACCATTCTCTCTAGAACATTGGATATGGTTGCACCCATTCGATTAAAAAAGGTCAGAGAAAAAAGTATAGCACCATGGTACAATAATACTACGTATGTTTTAAAGAGAGAAACCCGTAATTTAGAGCGTAAATGGAAAAAAACTAATTTAGAGGTCTTTAGAACCGCGTGGAAAGACAGTATGTCACGTTATAAAAAGGCCCTTAAAACGGCCAGGGCTGAGCACCTCAGCAAATTAATAGAAAACAACCAAAATAATCCAAGGTTTTTATTTAATACCGTGGCTAGACTAACAAATAAACAGAAGTCGTCTGAACAAAATACCTTGTTACAGTTCAGTAGTAATGATTTCATGAACTTTTTCACCGAGAAAATTGAAAGCATCAGAATCAAAATCGTAAACGTTCAATCTTTGCTCGCGCCTTATAATTCAGCCGCAATTATCACCCGCAAGAACAATTACAATGCTTTACAACCATAGAACAAAAAGAGTTAAATAAACTTATCACTTCATCTAAAACAACAACATGTTTATTAGATCCTATACCCACTAAACTACTGAAAGAAGTATTACCTATAGTGGAAGAGCCTCTTCTCAATATTATTAATTCGTCTTTATCTTTAGGTCATGTTCCAAGAGCATTCAAGCTGGCAGTTATAAAACCTCTTATTAAGAAACCACAATTAGATCCAAATAACCTAGCAAATTACAGACCCATTTCGAATCTTCCATTTATGTCAAAAATATTAGAAAAAGTTGTGTCCGCTCAACTCGGCTCTTTCTTGCAAGAAAACGACATCTATGAAAAGTTTCAGTCTGGATTCAGGCCACATCATAGCACTGAAACTGCGCTTGTTAGAATCATAAATGATCTACTTTTAGCTTCGGACCAAGGCTGTATCTCAGTACTAGTTTTACTTGATCTTAGTGCTGCGTTCGATACTATAGATCACACAATACTCTTAGATCGACTACAAAATTACACTGGTGTTCAAGGACAAGCATTAAGCTGGTTCAGGTCATACTTATCTGACCGCTACCATTTCGTCTACTTAAATGGAGAAAAATCGATCATGACTTCGGCAAACCATGGAGTGCCGCAGGGATCTGTGTTAGGCCCTTTATTATTCTCAATATATATGCTGCCACTTGGTAATATTCTAAGGAAACATGGAATTAGTTTCCATTGCTATGCTGATGACACTCAAATATATATTTCATCACGGCCAGATGAATACGCTAAATTATCCAAATTGACAGATTGTGTTAAAGATATAAAAGATTGGATGACGCGTAACTTTCTTTTATTAAATCCAGATAAGACAGAGGTAATACTTATCGGTTCTAAAAACCGTCTACAAAACCTCTCACAACACAACTTTAACATAGTAGGATGCCCTGTTACTTTATCCGCTACAGTAAAAGACCTGGGTGTTATATTAGACTGCAACCTGTCTTTTGAAAAGCATATTTCATATGTTACAAAAACTGCCTTTTTCCACCTTAGAAACATTGCTAAGCTACGTAATATGCTATCTGTTTCTGATGCAGAAAAGTTAGTTCATGCATTCATGACCTCGAGACTAGATTACTGTAATGCTTTATTAGCTGGTTGTCCTGCATCCTCAATAAACAAGCTACAGTTAGTCCAAAATGCAGCCGCTAGAGTTCTTACTAGATCAAGAAAATATGATCATATAACACCAGTTTTATCATCACTTCATTGGTTACCTATAAAGTTCCGTATTAATTACAAGGTATTGCTTTTGACCTATAAAGCTCTAAATGGTTTAGCTCCAGTCTATTTAACGGATCTTCTATCGCCTTACAATCCATCGCGCTCTTTAAGATCACTAAATTCGAGGCTTCTGGTCATTCCTAGGATATCCAGATCCACCAAAGGAGGGAGAGCATTTTCACATCTAGCTCCGAAGCTCTGGAATAGCCTTCCTGATATTGTTCGTTGCTCAGACTCGCTCTCCCAGTTTAAAACTAGACTAAAGACGCATCTATTTAGCCAGGCATTCATATAAATTTTTATCTTACAGTTACTGTAAATTCGGCCTCTAGTTCATAAACGCCAGAGGAGAACTGGCCCCGACTGAGCCTGGGTTCTCCCAAGGTTTTTTTTTCTCCATTGGGTGATCTGATGGAGTTTTAGGACACCATTGGGTCACTTGATGGAGTTTTTCGGTTCCTTGCCACTGTTGCCTTTGGCTTGCTCAGTTGGGGATATTCAAATTAATTAAACAATCATACCATTGATCAGCTCTACCAAACTTGGATGTCCTTTTTGGATGTCCAGTAATAAACAAACATTGTTGAGTTGTTTTGATTGATACTGTAAAGCAGCTTTGATACAATCTGTATTGTGAAAAGCGCTATATAAATATATTTGACTTGACTTGACTTGACTTGTGTAAATACTACGTCGCTGGTAAATGTTGGCAAATGCCCTCGTAGATTAATGTTGATTACCACAGAAAATAAATGGTAATTTAATATTTATTTAAGACGCTAAATTTATAT
Source organism: Chrosomus eos (assembly GCA_036326025.1). NCBI lineage: Eukaryota > Metazoa > Chordata > Actinopteri > Cypriniformes > Leuciscidae > Chrosomus > Chrosomus eos. Next base: position 36,432,061 of record CM070831.1, read on the forward strand.
ATATCTTAAAAAAAACTGGGTTACTGTGAGGAACTTACAATAGAATTTAATGGAGCCATAAACAATACATAAACAGATTTTAATGTGAAAAAAATGGTTTACTTCCCTTTCCAGCATAAACTTATGTAACTTTTTTTGACATGACAATGTAATCACTAAAGCCCTAAAATAAAGCAGAAATGAAACCTTTTTTTTAAAAAAAACTTTATGCAAACACAAATTGCATATTGTTGGGCCTAAGCTGTCATTTAAACTTTTGAACAATAAAAAAAAAAGTACTGTGTTGGGTCACCACTTGGGTCTAATAAACAATCCGGTAACACTTTACAATAAGGTTAATTAGTTAACATTAGTTAATGTGTTTACAAACATGATCTAACCATGAGCAACATTTGTTATTTTATTTGTGAATCTTTGAGGCTGCATTTATTTGATTAAAAATACAAATCAAACCCATTAATATTGTGAAATATTATTTCAGCCTTCGCAAGTGGCTCGGGATCCCACCGAGCTTCACGTCAGTAGGGCTTTACACCAGGTCTGGTCAGGTACAGCTACCCCTATCATCAGTGGTGGAAGAGTTCAAGGTGGCAAAGTGCCGGGTCGTGATGATACCAAGACTCCACTGATGAAAAAGTCAGAGAAGCAGGCGTCACTACGAGATCAGGACGCAAATGGGCGGCTGACACATCAGTGGCACAAGCAGAAAGTGCATTGAAGCTGAAGGACATCATCGGGAACCCATGCGTAGGGAGGCAAGGACTCGGGTCCACACACTTCCAGCAGTGGGGTAAAGCAGACCCAAGACAGAGGAGGGAAATGATTCAAGCCGAGGTCCGACACCTGGAGGAAGAAAGGCGCAGGTCTAGGGCCGTCAAACTTGGAGCACAAGGTGCCTGGACAAAGTGGGACCTGCCGAAGCGGAAGATCACGTGGCCTGAGATCTGGAGACTGGAGCCCTTTCGCATCTCCTTCCTGCTCCGTTCACTTTACGACACCCTTCCATCACCAACACACCTCCACAGGTGGGGAATGAGGGAGGACCCACTGTGTAGGCTATGCGGAGGGAGGGGAACAATGGCACACATACTGGCAGGATGCAAAACAGCTCTTAGCCAAGAAAGATACAGGTGGCGCCATGACAAGGTTCTCTGTGAACTGGCTGACATCTTGGAGCGGGAGAGGCAGAAAAAGTGGCAGAACAGTACAAGGCCAGCATCATTCATTCAGTTCATTAGAGAAGGGGAGAAACCACCAGCACCCAAGAGGAGGAAAAAGAGCCTCTTGCAAGCAGCACAATCCTGGGAGATGAGGGTGGACCTGGGAAGGAAACTAGTCTTCCCCCGGTTGTGCAAACATCACTGAGGCCGGACATGGTCCTATGGTCTGAGGAGGCAAGGAAGATAATCTTAATTGAACTGACGGTACCGTGGGAAGACGGGTGTGAGGAGGCCTATGAGCGGAAAGCCACCAAGTACCAGGACCTCGTTGAGCAGTGCAGGGCCAAAGGGTGGCAGACCTGGCTATTCCCGGTTGAGGTCGGGTGTAGGGGTTTCCCGGCGCAGTCTGCGTGGAAGACACTCACAGCTCTGGGTATAGCAGGAAGGGAGAGGAAGGCAGCTGTCCGTAGGTTGGGTAAGGCAGCAGAAAGAGCGTCTTGCTGGCTCTGGAATAGGAGGGAGGAGTTGAGCTGGGGGCCAGGAGGAGGTGGGCAGTGACTGGCCACCACTGCCGACCCGCCAACTGGAGGGTGTTGTGGTTCAGGGTCGAAACACCCCGTGAAAGTTGGATGCCACCTGATGACATCATCTCCTGGCTGAAAGCTACAGTCATGCACTACAGTCAGTGACTGAGTTAGATAGCATCTGTAAAGATGTATTCAATAGTAATAGTGTAAAACAGCTGTTTTCTATGTGAATATATAGTAAGTGTAATTTATTCCTGTGATCAAAGCTGAATTTATCATCATTACTCCAGTGTCACATGATCCTTCAGAAATCAGTGTAATATGAAACATGTAAGTTTTCTGCATCATATTTTAGTGACAAACCGTGATTATTTTTTTCAGGATTCTTTGAAAGTTCAAGAGAAAAGCATTTAATTAAAAAATAAACATTTTGCATTATTATAAATCTCTTTACTGTCACTTTTGATCAATTGAATGCGTCCTTTCTGAAGAAAAAAAACATTAATTTCTTTAAAAAAATAAAAAAAACAGTATTGACCCCAAACTTTTGAACGGTAGTGTATTAGTAAATGTTAAAATTAACATTAAATAAGATTAATAAATACTGTAGAACTGAAGTTCAATATTAGTTCATGTTAACTAATGAAACCTTATTGTAAAGTGTTTCTTATTACAAAACCATCTGGAGCTCTCTTATAGTGCTCATATATTATGCTTTTTTATGAATCTAATACAACAATCGTCCTCCATAAATACAGTCGATGAAGAGCTAGTATAGACCCTTCACATTTAACCCAGCTCAAGATATGGCCAGCGCTTGCCTGTGAGCAGAGATATGAAATCATAATTTAACCATCCCATAATCAATTCTGGTTTCCCAAGGGTGTGTGAGTGCGCTATCTTTAGACCGACAGCTCAGCTAAAATAAGCAACGCAAAGTTTTTGATGTAGAAAAGCTTAGCATTTGACAATGTCTGAACAAAAATGGCAAAAACATGAATTACAGTATAGCCGCTAAAAGATTCAACAACCATAATATATCAACCTTGTTTTTGTTTTTCCTCCTGACGGGAAAATAAGGCGAGAAAGTGTGTTTCTCTTCTCCTCCAGCATCTTTTATTAATGATGCCCCTCATTTCTCTACTTCCACAGGCCACGATCTTGCTTACTGTGCAGAGATCAATAATTCAAAGTCTCCTAAAGACAGGAATACCTTCAGATTGTGTTGACTTCTGGCTCAACTACTGCGCACACACACCCTAATTAAAATAACAGACATGCAGAAACATTTCTGCTGTGGTGTGGGGAGAAATTCTTTGATTTTGTGCCATTACTACTTTTTTTCTGTAAACAAAAGACACTATTGTCCAACTCATTATTTCATGACAAATAAAAAATGTTTGGTGTATGGAAATGAACAAAACTTATAGTAGAATCAAACAAATATAGAATTTAATAGTTTCACAAATCACGTTACAATTTTTTTGACAGGTTTATTTTGGCTGTGAGAGTTTCACTTACAAGACAAGGATAAATGTCTAAAAGGTTTTGTTCAAACAGTTATTGTACAGAAATAATATTTCAAAACACTTGACCTTTGTTTTATAACTATTCAAACAAATCTGATGTCGAAAATGACATATTGAATGCAGAAGCTTTATTGCATTAAATTTAAGGCCAAGCGTATTTATGTTGTCTGCATATAAACTATTGTATTTATATTTATTACATTTGATAATATTAATGTTTTCAACTGATATTAAATATTTAATCACAGATTTTCCTGTAATTAATCAGGACATTAAAAAGTGTATTATAGTTGTTATATAAATATTGTAATGCATGTTTTAAATTGAATCTCCAAACTAATTTTTTGTATTATTATTAATACATCTTTTTTATCTCAATTTCTGGAGATAAAATGAGTAATTATACCCACACAACATTCCAGTATAATTCAAATACATTATTTTTGTATATTTAACAGGCATAAAAAATATTATAACAACTTTCAAATGATGTGAACTTAAAATAATACTTTATAATAAATGCCACATTTAGCTGTGCTTTTAATATAGTGTGTGTTCTATATAGCATATATTGAGAATATAAGACGACCCTGATTATAAGATACTCTGATTATAATACTGAGCCCAGAGGAACACCGCTGGCTGAAAAAGCTTTATATAACATGTGTATAAACACTGTGTGATGAAAAGCGTGGATATTCTCTGGACATCATTTGAACATGTTTCTCCTTCACTTTGTCTATAGATAATGAGGCCTAGAGCAGTTATGGCCAGCCTCATCACCAGCTTTATGTGCGGTTGCTGTTTTCTAAGACATGGACATTACAGACTGCCTGAATGCTGAAAATACTGGATGATGGATGTCGTGACCTTGAAGAAAATGGGCCATGACCATCAGGCTAGGTGAAATCCAGACGTAAGAGCTCATTTAGACTCTGCAACAGCACACATGGCCAGTCCCTCCAGAAAAACGTGATTATGTGATCGCATAATTCAATGCATAATCAGCCAAAGTCCGCAATTTTTCAAATACGCCGCACTTTCGCCGCATATATTGCAGATTTCCGCGTAAAATATACGGGTCTTGCATGATTTCATAATCCCCGCATTTTCGTTGCTAAAAAGTCACATATGTCTCAGTAGAAAGTTGAGAAATGTTGCGTTTGCTTCACACAAGTGCCGATGTTTCCCCTTTTTGCCATGGGAACGCTTTTGAAGTGACGTAATTACACGACGTGAACATCATCGAAAAGCTGTAAAACAGGAAACACATTTTATTTTATTATATTTTCTTCATTTTTCACAGAAGTTGTAGCATATTCCTTTAGTAAAGCTCCAGAACTTGTTTGACTCATCAATGTTTTGTAAGTTTGATGTGTTTATTAAGATCTGAAATAAAACAAGATGAACTGAAATATTCCAGCACTTTCTGTGATGTAGTGTGCTTGCTTATCATAGGAAGTAATAAGAAATGACTCTTTACATTAAGGTAGTAGCCTAGTGAGAACAGGGGGAATCACTTTCTTCTCTTTTTCATCAAACCGCAGTTTTTGAAGTTCCTGCAATTTATCGCATAAAATTGCATTAATATCCCGCATATTCCACTGCGTAAGAAAATCGTGCCGCATAATCAAGGATTTTGCCCCAACAATCACAAAAAACTTTCACTATAATGATGTGACAGAAGACAGAAGCAGCCGGATGGATCCTGAAGTGTATATGAAAATACTCTCTGCCCAGACTCAGCCCAATGCAGCAAAGTTAGTTGGAAGGCGCTTCACAGTACAGACGGACAATGATCCAAAACACACTGCAAAAGCAACCCAGGAGTTTTTTAAGGAAAAGAAGTGGAAAATTCTGCATTGGCCCAGTCAATCACCTGATCTCTCAACCCGATCCAGTAGCATTTCACTTGCTGAAGGCAAAGACCCACGAACAAACAACAACTGAACACAGTCAGTGTCTGCAAAGGATTCCCAACTATTATATCTCAAGAAAATATTAAAAATAAACATTTAATTTATGATTATATTAATGTGTCCAATTATATTTGAGCCCCTGAAAATGGGGGGGACTAATGGGTGTATAAAAATGGTTACAGTTTCTAAAATGTTTACTTGATATTTGTTTAACCTCTTGAATTAAAGCTGTAAGTAAAAAAAAAAGTTATTTTTATCAATTGATTAATTAAAGAAACAATCGGACAACTAATCAATTATCAAAATAACCGTTACCCGCAGCCCTAGTGGACAGTTCACAATTTACACCTTTTCAGAGTGTTATCAAAAGAAACTTGTGTGTATTAACAAACACAAATTAGGGGTTGTAAGTGACAGCTAGTTTGTGAGCAAGAAACTAAAAAAGTTATTTCATTTTAGTTCATTTGTACAGAAAATGCAGCAAAAGCGTGGGCAGCAAAAGCACTGAATATGCTAATCTCTACCGCTAACTGTACCTGATGTGTCAGTATGACATTCGGCAAAGTAATAGCTTGTTATCTTTCAGCTTTTAAAATTGAAATTAAGTGCAAAGATTGCATTCCTCATAGCCAAAGAAACTAAATCTGACATTGAAAATCGAGTGCACGGTGTGATCTCCAGGATAATAAGCTCAGTTTGGCTTTGAGACGAGCACACATAGCCTCGCTGAACTGGAATCAGTTAGCACTTCAGACGAGCCGCGCGGTGGACACAGTAAACAGCAGTCTCATTTGATGTCATTTCATTTCACTTACTCGCCTTTTACTGCGACTGAAAGCTTCTCTCGGCTACAGGCCTCAAAGAAACACTCGCTAACGAAGAAATGTGCGTTGTAAAAGAAAAGGCTGTATTTTCTGACACTTTGCCCTGTGAAAGTATCCTGAAGGGCGATATTACCGTGGTAGTTTAGCTGTGTAGTTTGTCACGGGGTAGACGTGAGCTTTGCTTGAGCTTATTTCTGTAAATTCCTGCGTGTGATTGACACCTGACTGCGACTCGTCAGAATGAACATGGATATGGGACGCCACGAAAAGTGGGCTGTCGTTTCCCGGCTGTCAGGATTTGCATAATCACACTGATATCCCAAATGGCCAGAGTGATTCTAGTAAGGGCGGCTGTCAATCATCATCAGAGGGGTCCTATCAAACACACAACCACACACACACACACACACACACAGCACCCACTGGAGGAGGAAATTACCTAGGAATGGGTGAACTAACAAGTACTGGGATATTGATGATATATCCGGTAATTATTTCTAAATCACTAGTGGAAAAGACAATGCTACTATTCTCTAATGTCCTGCTAAGAGAGGAGAAAAAAACCTTTTCAAGTTGATTTTTGCCAGCATGAGCTTTTAATGTAAGGGTGTCAAACTTGACTGGACATAATGTAACCTTATGCAAACCACATTTTTTTACTTGCTCCTTACAACACGCACTTCTGGAGCTATTAAAGTCCAAACTTAACTTCATGCTGCTATAATATAAAACAGTTAGTTCCAATTCTTGATTCTGATTGGTCAATAGCTGTTTTATTCACAATAAAACACGGCTATGACCGCGTCACCCAACGGTTCTATGTATCACTACACAACACCCCTAGCAACTTGGCAAACACGTTATCTCATTGATATTGTATAGCAGAGTATTGTGAGAGATCAAGTAAGTGAGTGCATTTACAGTATATAGCATTTTTCTTCTTGTCCTTTAACAGTTATGGGGTTTTCCGTTCCTATAGTCATCTCATCTGTCAGTTGCGGTCCTTTCAATGTAAAAGTCTTCTCTACTGACTCACTCACCGCCATCTAATGGTGAAATAACGTATGTAACTTCTGTTCTGTTTATGGCCAGGGACTATTTTATCCAGCAAAGGGAAGGCTTTTAGTGATTGTACTTCATTAAAGTTGCATAGATACATATTTTTTGGCTTTAATATTTGTATTGTGTGGTAACCGTTTTATAATAGCAATAAAGTACTCGAGGCTAGTGCTGTATCGTGAATAAGTCACGACTGACTCCGCTTTGTGTCGTGCCTAACAACGCCCTTCAGCCGTAACTTATTCACGATACAGCACAGCCTCAAGTACCTTACTGCTTACATAACCAATGTTGAGATATTAAAAGAGGAAGTACATGGATTCTTTCCCATTTCATTCACCATAGACCTTTACATTTATCTTGCATACACACTATTTAGGGAACATCAATTAACAGGACAATATTAACAATAAACAAAGAGCAACACTGACTACTCTTGGCTTACTATAAGCCACCAAAAAATTGAATATTAATACAAAAATGTAAATATAAGAATCTGTGCAATTTTATTTTTGTGCAGGCCTGGCTCTCAGTCAAACTCCAGCAGCACTGAATCGCTATTCAGTTTTAACTTGGAAAATATGATTCAAATATTCTTCATGTGAGTGTCCATGTGTCATTATCTTGAGTGACTTGCACAGCCTTTAAAGTGGGAAAATGAAACGGATTGCCCTCGGACAGTTACAAGTCCAGTTAATTTTTCCTAGCTATTTTTTTGAGTTATTATGAATATACGCTACCATTCAAAAGTTTGGGGTCAGTAAAAGTTTAGAAACTATTTTGAAAGATCTCTTCTGCTCGACCATGTCTGCATTTATTTGATCGAAATACAGTAAAATGTGTAATATTGTTAAATAATAATATAATTTTAAAAAACTGTTTTTTTAATATATGAAGTATCTAAAATAAGTGTTTAAGGTTATATACAGAACCTTTTCTTCAAAGAATGTAGTGCATCGTATCAACAAAATAGATGCACATATTTGAATAATTTACTTGTAATTGTTTTTTCCTCAAATCATCCCACGTGGAGTGCTATATATATATATATATCTGTAAGTGTGTGTTACCTGCCGCAGTGTGCGGGCCACCAGGCTCTCCAGAACGGGTCCTCTGTCCTCATGAAGAAGATGAACTTCATCCAGGATGAGCAGCCGGACGATCTGAGACAGAGCCACGTCTCCCACACTCTTCCTCGTCACCACATCCCACTTCTCTGGAGTCGTCACCAACATCTAACACACAACACACTCATTAGCAGGGCTCCACGCTGGGCTTTTCCCAAGGAGAACATGTCAAGTCAAGTCACCTTTACTTATATAGTGCTTTTTACAATACAGAGAGTTTCAAAGCAGCTTTACAGAGATAACAGGAAAATAATGCAACAAAATTTGCTTCTAGAAGAAAATAACGTCACAGTCCTGCTTAAGTAAGATCAGTGATGTTTCATTTTTGTTGTAAAAAATATATATATATTATATACATACATACATATACATACATACATATACATATACATATATATATATATATATATATATAATATATATATATATATATATATATATATATATATTATATATATATATATAAAATGGTGTCAATGCAGACAGATCAATAATATTGTTGAATATTACATTGAATGTCCCCAACTAAGCAAAAGCAACAAAGGTGACAGTTACGCTTTCTTATACAAGTCTTTGTCAGCAAGTCATGATCACATGACTTCAGTTGCTCTATAATGATGAACGATTAATTTAACGGATGGCTAGTTGACTATTAAAAGTCACACAAGCCCTATAGCGCTCACTCCAGTGAATGAGATGCCACTGGCACATGGATAACTGTGTGAGATTTCGACCATTTTCAAACATTTCCTGTGACTAACATTTGAATATGTGTGTGTTTTTGCACTAGTATCTATTTCTCCTCTCTCTTGGAGGACTTTTTGTTTTGCATTAACTATACCTTTATAAATGAGTGGTGGAAACTGGGTCTGTGCGCAGCTAACTCTTAAGAAAAATGTCCTTTATATCTCTCCAGAGAATTACGAGTGGTTTGCTTTTAAAAAAGTAAATAAGAGGCCGAGGTATAGAAATATCTCTGCATCAGTACTTCCTCCAACATTAGACAAATGAACAGAAAAGCCTATCATTCTCACAACAGGCCCTTTCTAAAGGTGACTGGTTGTGAACAGCACCAATCTCCTCAATGTGATGAAGTGAATGGTGTGTATACATTTCGTTCAACTTATGTTCCAGACAAAATTGTCTCTAGGATTATTGCCACTTGAAGTTACATCTACTTTTTTGTGGTCCCGTGCTTTTGTAATTTCACATACTATGTGCATTTTGTTGTTAGTCATATTGCCAAAAAAAGCCCCTGCCAACAAGGACGATGTTAATGGAAGAACAAAACCGCAAATAAGGTAAACACCAAATCTGCACAAATAAAGGATAAATTCAAACAATCAGCAGGTCTCAAACTGCCAAACACAATCAAAGAATAACAAAAGCTCTGGTAATAATTACTTTACTCCACCTCTCCATGTTAAAGTAACCCGGTCCAAATAGGGCTAAAGCCTACATTCACATAGTCAGACTTTAAAATCCCTTCCAAGAAATCAATTTAATTCTGTCTGTTAAACACTGTTGAGTTTTCATTGCTTTCCTTGTGGGAGTCATGAGATGTGATAATTGCTCCACACGGCAATTTTACGATCATAGAAAATAGTGCCATTTCAGAATATAATGCAATTTTGCAGGAAAGGATGCAATCCCATGCTACTATTAGTGCTCCTCTCTGATATACCCATGTTCCTGAATAATAATGCCCCCGATTCATACAAATCACCAAATTCATGAATGGTTTCATCAACAAATCAAACACAGCATTAAACACTGCTTTGAACACAATCTGCACACTTGTGGGTTAAAGGACAATTCCGGCGCAAAATGAACCTAGGGGTTAATAACACATTGGTACCGAGTCGACCGTTCTCTGGGATTTGTTTTCATGATAATCGAATGTACCCAGTTTTAGCTTGAACCACAGATTAGCTTATGACGCTAGTATATGGACGTTTTTTTTTTTTTGGAGGTATGCATATACGCACACAGTCGGCAAAGTAAACAAGAACATCTAATAGAATACTGACAACAAAAACTTAACAATAGGTAAAGTCACCTGACCTTCAGAACAGCTTCATGCGATTTCTGAAATATGGGATATTGCACCAGTGATACGGTTACAAGTTTTAAAGTTGCTACATTTAGTTACGTTCACACAGTCAGTGTTTGGGAATGGGCAACCGCATTGGCAAGACTTTCAAATTGCAATCTACATACAGCAGGACACAAGCAGAATCCAATAATGACTGTATAAATGAGTAAGGTCACCACAATCAATGTACAGTCAATCAACCATTCAGTTACTAATGACTAAACAACACAAGAAAGGAAAACAGAGACACAAAAGAAATAGGCAACTATAAACCAGGAGTGGACATGCTTTTCAGGGTTTAGATGCTATTTCATCTTCAAATCATAGAGTAGTCTGACAGAAATCAGACAGAAAGGATCTGGAATGAGAAATGTGGAACGAACAGGAATGTACGGATGCATTAGCTCAAATTTACAGCAAGATGCAATTCTGCATCTTTTGGACAAAACAATGTCTTGAGCTTTGGGGCAGAGATGTGTGCTGTGGCAGAGATGCACCAGAAAAAGGTTTATTTATAAAAATGGAAAATGTGGGCTTGAAATTCCAACAAAAGAAGCAAGTCAAATCGGATGCTCAGATGCTTGATGGCTTTGCAGGGATAATTCTGTTGATATCAATGCAAATGTCTCTAAGTGCTAAAATTGTGATCTCTGTTTTATCAGCATTGCTACAATTACAGTTGATTACAGCTGATTGTTTTAAATGGTGCACAAGATCTGAGTGAACAAAATTGAGGGATGTCAGTGTCTCTAAGTAGTTGTTAGGGGTGGGAGGGGAAATCAATTCACATATGAATCGAAATACTATCTTCCGCTGATTCGAATCGATTCCCAAATATCAAAAATCCATTTTCTGAATGTTTAATAATGTGATGTTGTTTTTAAAGACGACGAACCCGCAGAGTTTCGAGAGCTTGCAACAGAGGAAGCTTTATGAATGAAGCTTATTCTTGACATCAGCAGTTCATATCATTATCTTAACAAATAGAAAATAGCCTTAAATAATGTTTATTTCAGTTAGTCGAGCACACATGAAGCTTTTCTCACGATCTTTCCGTGTACAGGAAGGCTACTTTAGTTTTTACATACAAGATACTCAGGCTAAAGTAATAAATATTGAGAATACAATGGCACGTATTATATATCTCTAACTCTAAACGATCAGCCATGCATCAGGACTGCGTTTCCCCAAAGCATTGTAAGATTAAATTGATCGTAGAACGATTACCACCAACGGTCTCTACGATCGACTTAGGCTTACGATGCTTTTGGGAAACGCAGCCCAGATCCAGAGGACAGTCTCTTCCCTTTATAGATATCTGTCCACTTGATGCTCACTCATTTTAATGATGTAAAAGACGCGTGTGAGCTCACGCCGTGATAAAGGCGAAGGTTAGGCTAGATTAACGTAGTTATGAGGTGTGTATAATTATTAATAAACTAAATAACTCCTGCTTCATTGGGTCTAACAGTAGATGCTATTAATTTCTCTGCTGTCCGATTCTTGATTTTGAATTAAATTTAAATTCGATATATGCATAGATTTGATTTCATATTTGATCATAGATTTTAAATCTATGCATATATCGAATTGAAATTTGATTCAAAATTGAGAATCGATTTGAATCGAGTCGTGGGATTCTGAAATATTCAATTTCAAAACACTTTATCTGTCCCCAAGGGGCAATTAATGACGCCACATAGAGTAATGTAAACATTATACATAAAACATCATACATTAAATTAGGGCTGACTTCTAATAGTCGAGGATTCGACGATTCGATTCGGAGAGGTCTGATTCAACTATGAACCTCATAGTCGAATAGTAGGGAAGTGTTAGGGTCTGTTCACATAGTTCACAAGTTCGTTATTTCAAAATAGGCGCGCGGTATGCAACGAATGAGCAGCAGCACACTACATGCCTGTAAGGTCCGGACCACATTTGTTAGCCTTTATGGATTTATTGACTCACAATGGCTTTAAAAAAATCATCAAAAGTGTGGGAGTATTTCGAGAAGGTTAAAGATGGCCCAAAGAAAGTTAATTGCAAGTTGTGCCAGCAGCTTCTTTCATATCACACGACGACAACCAACATGGCTCATTTGAAACGGGTAAGGCTTGTTAACTTTACAAACAAAAAACAAACAAATAGTTCTACCACTCTTTTGTCAATACAGACATAAACCCTATATTATTATTATTATAATTTTGGGGAAGACGCGTGCGTATTAATGAGTAGCCTACTCTAGCACACACACGCAAGGTCTCTCGCGTTCTCCCTCTGTCCTGCGCGCGTGTAATTAATGCGGACTCTAGCACACACACGCAAGGTCTCTCGCTCTCTCTCCCTCCCTCTGCCTTGCGCGTATTCAACGAAACCTATAATATATAAAAATACATATATGTTAACGATGAAATACGGGACAAATCATGATTTTTTTCATAATAGCCTAAGTCGGGACACTTAAATTAGAGTTGAAATATGTCCCGGGAAAAACGGGACGTCTGGTGACCCTATGTGTGATATGTTTTGTTCATCTGGCTTTAAATGAATAAAAGGTATTTGTTACACACCATGTTTTTCTTTTAATTTTTTTAGCTCTTTTGTTTGAAATGGAAAAAATCTAGCTGCTATCTAAAAAAAAAAAGAAAAAAAAAAAGGTTCGACTATCAGTCGACTATGGCAAAATCTAACGAATCAGATTCGACTATGAAAATCCTTAGTCGAAAACAGCCCTACATTAAATAAATAACAGATTCACACTAGTAGTTGTAGTTGACAACTAATGATACGAAAAAGTGTATGGGTTGTGAAGAGGAGAGGACTAAGAACCGAACCCTGGGGGACACCTTGAATTAGGACAGGCAAGAAAGTATTTGTACTTCTTGATAGAAATAAAGCATTGTATATTATGGTGCTTTTCCACTACACAGTACCAGCTCGACTCGACTGGCCTCTGTTTGGTTTTCCACTGTGTAAAAGTTGTACCTGTACCTGCTTTCGGGTACTTTTTTCGTACCACCTCCGGCGAGGCTCTGAGCGAGCTGAGGCGATACTAAAATGTGACGTGAAAACAATGTAGACTGCTGATTGGTCAGAGAAAATCATCACTATTCACTGCGTCATCATTGCGCGCGCCAGGCGGAGTATCCTGAATAACCCCGCCATTTTAAATAGTTTGGCCAGAGATTGCGTGATATACCCATTACTACTATTAAAACAGCATACACTCGATTTCCTCCATTATCATGTGTGTGTGTGTGTGGGTAGTGGGTGTGTGTCGCATGAAAGATTATGTCGCGGCAGTTTCCTGTGGCGACCAGGTACTATTGTGGAGGTACTATCTGTAATGGAAAACGGAGCGAAAAGCGAGTCGAGGCGTGTTGAGCTGGTACTGGTAATGGAAAAGTGCCATCAGAGTAGTGGAAAGCAAACCAAGTTTCTCGTGTGTACTGACATAGCAATTGTACAATTTCAAGAGGTTGTATTGCATCTTTAAGTATTTTGGAAAAAGTCCTTTTACTTTTACTCTATTTAGTCCAAAACACTTGCTCAGCTTTTGACAGACAGACAGACAGACAGACGGATGCTGATATTTAGTATAACAGCACTGAGACATTTCCGTTTATATCGCTCCACTCGTCTGTGTTCACAGCATTTCAGACAGGCTGTCAGTCTGTGTGTTGTTTAGCAAACACAATGGTTGATCCTGCTTTGGCTTCTTGTTGCTGCTATTAAAGTCTTGTTTCTGTCCTATGAAAGCAATATCACAGTCACAATTAGGGCTGTTGCAATAAACACAATAATGCAATATAAACACAATATTGTGATACTGAAAAGCCAACCAGATTGCAAGCAACTATCGCAACCACGTTTTTTTCTCTTTTTTCATAAGGCTATGCCTTCTTGTTTTACACTTCACGTGTATTGAATGTTAAATAAGTTAATAATTATAACAAGAGTAAAGAATGTATTTTTTTCTACTAACTGGCTCTTTTTTTTACTTCAGACTGTGTGTACCATTGTGCTTTGCACTGTAGACTTGCACTAAACAGACAGCAAGTGAGATCCACTGAGCGATTACCCTTCATAACATTTTTATTTTAAATTGAGTTTTTTTAATATTTATTTGTCTATACAAACAAGTATTCATTACTTCAATGAGCTCATTGTTTCGGCCTTCAATCGTTACATTGTTTAAATGCATTTTTAAAATAAAATATTGAATTGTTTAATACATTTTTTTAGCTAACTGTGATTTTGTATATTATGTGCATTTCTGAAATACATAACTTCAGACCGTTACCTCTGATAACAGATCACTCTAAATTATAATGTTGTGCATTTTCTGTAAAGCTGCTTTGAAATGATGTGTATTGTAAAAAGTGCATTACAAATAAATGTGAACTGAATATAAATGTAGTTTTTCTACAACTAGAGTACTAATTGTGCTGTATATGTCCTAATCGGGATACTTGATGTGTACACTTTAGAGAACTGAAAGAGAGAAAACTGAAAGACTTTCTTGACTATTGCCATCGCTTATAGAGAATCAATTTCAGATTGTATTTTTCCATTTATCTGTACTAAAGATTTACAAATAGTATAAACTCTCTGCTAAATTTTACAAACAGTTTGTATAATAATTAGTGCTGTCAAACGATTAAAATATTTAATCGCGATTAATCGCATTATTGTCATAGTTAACGCGCGATTAATCACACATTTTTATCTATTCTAAATGTCTCTTGATTTATTTTTGTCCCATTATTTTTTCTAATTTTAATGCTCTTATCAACATGAAAAAGTGGATTTTGGTTTGCTTTGTGCAAATGCTTTTTATTGAAAACAAAATTGACAATACGGTGTTCAATTTCACACTAAAACATTCTCACTTGGAGCAAATAATAATAATAAAGAAATACTGACGAGGTCCTGATATTGATATTTTGGATGCCAAAAAGTTTCTATTGGCCGCGCTGGTAATCGTCACAACGGCAAAAGTTTAACTATTTTGAATTTTGACCGCGGTGTGCGCTTGCGCTTTGGTCGACGAAGCAACAAATCGCGCATGCCGCGTCCTCTTGCAAAAGCATGAGAAAAAAACTACAAAGTTTGCTAGGCCAAAAAGGCCGTTAATCTCGCCATAAAAAAATCATTGCATTAAAATGGGTTTGCGTTAACGCCATTAATAACACGTTTAACTGACAGCCCTAATAATAATATTCCACATGTATAAAGATTTTCACATTATTGTTGACTGCATCTGGTTGATATATGTTATGAATTGAGCACTTGTGAAGATATCAGGTAGTTAGTTTGGTTCATTAAGCTTCACGGTGTATAAACATCTGTATTTAATACTCCAGGAATGACACACACACACACACACTATTGTGTGAGTGTATCCTTGTAGTTTTCCTCACTGTTGTGATGGAGTGGGATGTTAGGACAAGTAGAGGCATTCGAACAACAATAGTGAAGGATATGCTGGTGTCACTGTCTGGTTGTGTATGTAATCTGAGGGTTGGGAAACCATTCATTACAGAAAAAAAATGAGCATGTAGAATATTCGCTCTCGTGCTTATGAGACTATAAATAAATTAGCAAAAAACTCAAAAAAATGAATGACTACCTATATACATGAGCCGCCCACATGATGAGCCAGTTATGTTTTTGTGACAACTAAATTACACAAATTTAAAAGAAGATTTCCCACTGATGTCAGCCATCTTCAAAAGCGCAATCATTCAAGACACAAAATATGATTATTTTGACACCATTAACCAACATTTTAGAGAAGAAATGTACAACAATGCATAATTAATGGTCTGAGAGCTGTTTACCAACCTGTCTGCGAGTGTTGAAATTCCTATTAAACACTTTCAGTAAAAGCAGTTCATTAAATCCTCTCTCGTTTGCATTTAAATCAATCTGCCCAGCCATTAGAGACTGGCTTTGGAAGAGAAAATGCACGTCTGCCGTTAATTAGACCGCCGCTAATCTAAATGGAAGCGCTGGCAAACAGGTAGCAGAGCTAAAGTGCTCATTTTAATTACAATACAAAGCCAGGAGGGTAAAAAAAAAAAACGACTTATTTTTCTTCATAGACGCCGACTTTGTTTTCTGCAGCAAACCAAACCCCTAGTGTATGATAAAGTCAATCTCCTATGATGGTATCTTTCTATTGTCAACCTTTCTGGCATGGGGATTAAACCAACGAGTATGAATCAAAGCAGTCTTTTATTGAACACTAAAACTAAAATGATTGGGACTGTACTGGATAGTTTCCGTCAGATGAAAAACAATCAATTCAAAATAAACTAAAGACTAAAATGAAACTAAGCTACAAACAGTGCTGGAATACAACTTAAATAAAATTATAAGCAAAAAAAGAGCAGGTTATGTAACCAACAGTCTGACTTGAGGAGACTGATGACAAAATGGTTGCTGATACTGATTTAAACAATAATCTAGCAGGTTTTTCCCATCTTTAAACATCAAGTCTTATTTGTAGTAGCAAGTTTACTTCGAATTTATGTTAAAAATAACATCCGACAAGAAAATGAAAATCAAGTAGACAAATCAAAGTGATAAGAATAACACAAAAAATGTATTACCAATAGTTACAGCCAAAGACTTTTTAACCCTTGTCAATGTCCATTACATATTCAAGATCAAATGCCACATTTAAAATATTAGCATAAAAAATATGCCTTGCAACTTGCAATGAGGTCATTATTTTATCTTTAAATTTAAATTCAAATGTTTTTTTCTTAATATAGATGTACATTATTGTCAATGTTATGTTGATTCCTCAGCTAATTCTTTGTAAGTTTCATAATAATTACTACAAGCAAAACTTAAATTACTACAATAAAAAAATTCTGAGTAAATTTTGAAAAATAAAAATGGTGTCTATGAAATAAAACCATTTCTTAAAACTAAACCAAAGAAAATGAGTACAGAAAATGTGTGTGTGTGTATGGTATAATATATTATAAATGTAAAGCTATAATAATCGTGTAATAAACGACGAAGGTTTCGATGTGCTGAACCAGAGGGTGAGTGGTTTTATTGGGGATTGTGGGAAGAACGTTTCCATGTGTGCGTGCGGGGGGGCAGACAGCTCCTCGTTACCAGGACTATCCTCGTGTCTTAATTACCACACCGCCTGTGAAACGCCTCTGTCGCTCTGGCGTTATGCTAAGCAGCAAATATTCACCTGCTTCAGACCTGTGCACAAACACACCATTCCTGCCGCCGATAAAACATGTGACCTCCTCCTACAGTTTCCATGGCAACTGTCATCACCGGAGTGGGCGGCAGAGAGGAGCTGAGGGTTGTTTGCTGGTTGTGATGCTTTAGTGCAATAATAACATGTGACTTAGTCACGGCAGACGGTGTGCATCAACACACGCCGTTAACCTGAGGATCTCACACTAGATATACAGTCAAACCAAAACTTATTCACCTTCAACATTCCTCACATTATCACAGTTTATTCACTATATGGTTTTGTCCATCCTTCTGTTAGACTCTCACACATGAATTATGTTGAATATCCGTCAGCTGTTAAATTTAAGAACACAATTAGATAATACCAGTTTAGCTCAACCGATGACCAAGCAATGCTTCATGATGTTCAGTCTGTGTGTAAAGAGCTCACATTAGCAATTAAAGAAAAAACACTTCAGCAAAACATGATCAGCTCAAAGTGTCTGAATAATCTTTGGTCCCAAATATTTATAGATTTTACTGGTAGTCACTGTATGAATAATTTTTGAGTATAATATGTCACAGTTTACTTTATTTAGCTCTCCTCACTTACACAAATGAACGATAGTGTCCTGCACACACTAGTAAAAAAATGATCTGGTGTCTGATTAATGTTTGGTTTGACTGTATATAATAAAGAAAGCAAACAGTGTGAACTTCTTTCTGTAACGTGCCACCAAAATGAACCGAAAAACTAAATTGAGATTAATCCCCAATGTTTTAACTGGCAAAAAAAAATGCAAGATGGATGCAAGAGCAGTGTCTGGGCGCAATGATCCCTACAATCCATCCATAACTATGTTTGTAATCCTTAAACCTGATCAAACTACACACATCCATTTCCTACTTGTTCAGAAAAACATCTTTCAGCTGTTTGTAGTGCAACATCTTACACACATTCAGTTGTAGATGTACAATTCAATGCACGTATGAAAGTTAAATCGTTTCCCATATTATTTGGACTCTATTTGTTTAGAACATTTCCAAAGGTATTCTGATGGTGTGGTTTTTTTCAGTGCATGGCAAAAGAAAAAGCAAACACCTTGGAAATGCCAGGTTTCACTTATTTCTACAGTTGAACAGAAAGTGTTTCAGGAATGGCACAAAGGTGTGTGACTGTTCGAATCTCTGTGTTTAGATCAGTGAGATCAATAATGTGCCTTTGACCTTCATTATATATTTTGATTATGTTGAGCTGTAAATAAAATACAAACAATCCAAAAAAGACCTTCTTGTAATCTCCTCAGTCACGTTCACCCTGATAGGCCTATTCAGAGAGGGTTTCCCACGTGTGAAACACATCAATATTCATGACCACGGCCTTTCTGACACAAACAGTGACTTATTTCAGTGACTTTTTTTCACCATGCAAAAACATAAATTCTCAAAAATACAAACGTTTACATACGCTGCTCACAAATTATTGTAGTAGTTCGTGCTATGTGTGATATAAAGGCACAATCGAGAGTTATAGTCAGAATTGTGTGATATAAAGTCACAATCGAGAGTTATAAAGTCAGAATTGCGTGATAAAATGCAATCAATAGAGTTATAAAGTCAGAATTGCGTGATATAAAATCGCAATCGAGAGTTATAAAGTCAGAATTGCGTGATATAAAGTCGCATCAGTATATCGATGAAGATTATAAAATCAGAATTGTGTGATAAAGTCGCATTCAAAAGTTATAAAGTCAGAATTGCGAGATATAAAATCGCAATCGAGAGTTATAAAATCAGAATTGTGTGATAAAGTCGCATTCAAAAGTTATAAAGTCAGAATTGCGAGATATAAAGTCGCAATCGAGAGATATAAAGTTTAGAATTGCGTGATATATAAATCGCAATCGAGAGTTTTAAAGTCAGAATTGCGTGATAAAGTCGCAATCGAGAGTTATAAAGTTTAGAATTGCAAGATATAAAATCGCAATCGAGAGTTATAAAGTCAGAATTGCTTGATAAAGTCGAAATCGAGAGTTATAAAGTCAGAATTGCGAGATATAAAATCGCAATCGAGAGATTTTAAAGTCAGAATTGTGTGATAAAGTTGCAATCGAGAGTTATAAAGTCAGAATTTTGTGATAAAGTCGCATTCGAGAGTTATAAAGTCAGAATTGCGAGATAAAGTCGCAATCGAGAGTTATAAAGTCAGAATTGTGTGATAAAGTCACAATCGAGAGTTATAAATCAGAATTGCGTCATAAAGTCGCAATCGAGAGTTATAAAGTCAGAATTGCGTGATATAAAATCGCAATCGAGAGTTATAAAGTCAGAATTGCGTCATAAAGTCGCAATCGAGAGTTATAAAGTCAGAATTGTGTGATAAAATGTCACAAATTGGAGAGTATATATAATCAAATTGTGTGATAAAGTCGCAATCGAGAGTTATAAAATCAGAATTGTGTGATAAAGTCGCAATCGAGAGTTATAAAGTCAGAATTGTGTGTATAAAGTCGCAATCGAGAGTTATAAATCAGAATTGTGTGATAAAGTCGCATTCAAAAGTTATAAAGTCAGAATTGCGAGATATAAAATCGCAATCGAGAGTTATAAAAGTCAGAATTGTGTGATAAAGTCGCATTCAAAAGTTATAAAGTCAGAATTGCGAGAGATATAAAATCGCAATCGAGAGTTATAAATCAGAATTGTGTGATAAAGTCGATTCAATAAAGTATGAAGTAAAATGAATTGCGGAGATATAAAGTCGCAATCGAGAGTATAAATAAATGTATTAGAATTGCTGGAGTTATAATAGAATTGCGTAATCGTCGAGAGTTATTAAAGTCAGAATTGCGTGATATAAGTCGAATCGAGAGTTATAAAGTTTAGAATTGCAAGATATAAAATCGCAATCGAGAGTTTAAAGTCAGAATTGCGTGATAAAGTCGAATTCGAGAGTTATAAAGTCAGAATTGCGAGATATAAAATCGCAATCGAGAGTTTTAAAGTCAGAATTGCGTGATAAAGTCGCATTCGAGAGTTATAAAGTCAGAATTGTGTGATAAAAGTCGCAATCGAGAGTTTATAAAATCAGAATTGGTGATAAAGTCGCATTCAAAGTTATAAAGTCAGAATTGCGAGATTAAAGTCGCAATCGAGAGATATAAAGTTTAGAATTGCGTGATATAAAATCGCAATCGAGAGTTTTAAAGTCAGAATTGCGTGATAAAGTCGCAATCGAGAGTTATAAAGTTTAGAATTGCAAGATATAAAATCGCAATCGAGAGTTTTAAAGTCAGAATTGCGTGATAAAGTCGACAATCGAGAGTTATAAAGTCAGAATTGCGTGATAAAATCGCAATCGAGAGTTTTTTAAAGTCATGGTAAGTATAAACAATTTAAGTCAGATTGTGATAAAGTCGCAATCGAGAGTTATAAAGTCAGAATTGTGTGATAAAGTCGCAATCGAGAGTTATAAAGTCAGAATTGTGTGATAAAGTCGCAATCGAGAGTTATAAAGTCAGAATTGTGTGATAAAGTCGCAATCGAGAGTTATAAAGTCAGAATTGTGTGATAAGTCGCAATCGAGAGTTATAAAGTCAGAATTGGTGATAAAGTCGCAATCGAGAGTTATAAATCAGAATTGTGTGATAAAAGTCGCAATCGAGAGTTATAAAGTCAGAATTGCGTCATAAAGTCGCAATCGAGAGTTATAAAGTCAGAATTGGTGATAAAATCCAATCGAGAGTTATAAAGTCAGAATTGTGTGATAAAGTCGCAAATCGAGAGTTATAAAGTCAGAATTGTCGATAAAGTCGCAATCGAGAGTTATAAAGTCAGAATTGTGTGATAAAGTCGCAATCGAGAGTTATAAAGTCAGAATTGCGTGATAAAGTCGCAATCGAGAGTTATAAAGTCAGAATTGTGTGATAAAGTCGCATCGGAGTAAAGTCAGATTGTAAAGTCGCAATCGAGAGTTATAAAGTCAGAATTGTGTGATAAAGTCGCAATCGAGAGTTATAAAGTCAGAATTGTGTGATAAAGTCGCAATCGAGAGTTATAAAGTCAGAATTGTGTGATAAAGTCGCAATCGAGAGTTATAAAGTCAGAATTGTGTATAAAGTCGCAATCGAGAGTTATAAAGTCAGAATTGTGTGATAAAGTCGCAATCGAGAGTTATAAAGTCAGAATTGTGTGATAAAGTCGCAATCGAGAGTTATAAAATCAGAATTGTGTGATAAAGTCGCAATCGAGAGTTATAAAAGTCAGAATTGTGTGATAAAGTCGCAATCGAGAGTTATAAAGTCAGAATTGTGTGATAAAGTCGCAATCGAGAGTTATAAAATCAGAATTGTGTGATAAAGTCGCAATCGAGAGTTATAAAGTCAGAATTGTCGTGATAAAGTCGCAATCGAGAGTTATAAAGTCAAATTGCTGTATAAAGTCGCAATCGAGAGTTATAAAGTCAGAATTGTGTGATAAAGTCGCAATCGAGAGTTATAAAGTCAGAATTGTGTGATAAAATCGCAATCGAGAGTTATAAAGTCAGAATTGCGTCATAAAGTCGCAATCGAGAGTTATAAAGTCAAAATTGTGTGATAAAGTCACAATCGAGAGTTATAAAGTCAAAATTGTGTGATAAAGTCGCAATCGAGAGTTATAAATCAGAATTGTGTGATAAAGTCGCAATCGAGAGTTATAAAGTCAGAATTGTGTGATAAAGTCGCAATCGAGAGTTATAAAGTCAGAATTGTGTGATAAAGTCGCAATCGAGAGTTATAAAGTCAAAATTGTGTGATAAAGTCGCAATCGAGAGTTATAAAGTCAGAATTTATAATTTTCTCAAAACTTTATTGACTATGTGAATAAGATTTCAATAAGTAATTGTCCTACTTTGGCACCCTGGGAGAGACAACCCAACCTCCTCTATAGAAATGTGACACCCCATACTTAACCCCTCAATACTTAATATAACGAAATAACAAGCCAGCAATGTGACTAAAGAAAAATTTAATTTATTTCTGCTCAAAATCTGAACCCATGTTTATTTTCATTAATTTTGTGTGTATTGTATTTATGTGTTTCTATAAAGTTATTCCTATGTGCATTTGAGTGACATGAGCGTACCGCAAAAGCACGTCTCCTAAAGTCTGAATAAGCTGTCAAGCTTTCAGCGCTGACGTAAAGAGTTTATCCCAAACCAGTGACAAAACTTGATCTCTCCAATTTGTAGAACAAGAACCCCCGCTCCCATCATAATCACTGGAGCGGTTTACTCTACAGATATATCCACCGGCAGACGCTCAGAGGAAACTAATGGTGTGTGTGCCTTTCACTAAACACACTTGTGTTGTTTTGAGTGCAGTTAAAGCATATTAGTGCTCTAGGGAGGGCACAGGTGTTACTGGAACATCGCATAAGACACAAAGCTCAAGACACATCCTGAAACTGGACTGGTAAAGAGTTGTCAGCTCATGGGTTTAGACTTGGTTTCTACTTCCCCTTCCTTTATTATTATGTAATTTTGCATATTTATTGTTTTTTCCTAAATCCAATAATTCCTCAAAACAGTGGAAGAAAACTAAAGCCACTTGTGCAGTTATTAAGAAATCAAGTCGATATTTTGACATTGTACTATAATACAACTTCCTTTGTTAATCCAAAAACAGCTTTTACTGAAAGCTCATAGAATGACACGCTGACGCTTTGGATTTTGTCACATTATTACATCATAGGGTTTACACCTGGTCAATTTATGCGATTTTATTGATCAGATCTGATTTGTTAAAACAGATCCGTTTGTGTCTCCGCAAAACAGATATCAATCCAATATTCAATTCCTGCGCTACATGCACATTTAACGGAGCTCACGTTATTGAAAGCAGCAGATTGAGCTGTATTTTATTGATCATCAAGAAGGCCGTAACAGCGCAGAGAGCAGTGACATCACTGGCAAGATCATTTAGTCTCACTGCTTTTAATGACGAGGATTGTGTTTTGAGCGTCTGTGACTTTCTGTTTTATTACCGGCAGTTTGTGTGTTGACGTAGCTCCGTAATATCTGGCTTTAACATGACATATAGCCTATAACACACTCTCATATTTAATTTGGAGGAGTAAAATTTACATACACTACCAGTCAAAAGTTTGGGGTCAATAGATTTTTTTTTTTTTTTTTTTAAGAAATAATACTTTTCTTCAGAAAGGATGCATTAAATTGATCAAAAATGACAGTAAAGACTTTTATAATAATGCAAAATATGTATTTTTTAATTAAATGCTTTTCTCTTGAACTTTCAAAGAATCCTGAAAAAAATTAATCACGGTTTGCTACAAAAATATGAAGCAGCAAAACTGTTTTCAACTGTGATATCATAAATGTTTCACTTTTCATAAATTACACTTTACTATATATTCACATAGAAATAAGCTGATTTACATTGAAATAATATTTCACAATATTACTGGGTTTGTTTTGTATTTTTAATCAATTAAATCCAGTCTTGGTGAGCAGAAGAGACTTCTTTTAAAAACATTAAAATCTTACTGACCCCAAACTTCTGAACGGTAGTGTGTGTGCTTTCAACAAACAAATGCATTTACACTTGCGGCCCAGATGTGGTTTGAGCGATCGGATTTAAATCAGTCTCGAATGCGTTTCGGAGGGCATTTACACCAGGGCCCGTATTCATAAAGATTCTAAGAATCCTCTCAGAAAACTCTTAATTTAGCTTAAATCTTTGACGTAGGAGTCTAGCTTAAGAGCGATTCGGGACTGATCTAAGAGCAACTCTGAGTAAGGAAAAGACAAAAACATTCATCTTAGTGAGGAGGCGTTGCTATGTGTGACACAATCTTTTGAAGACTGTGATTGGTTGGTTGTCCAATACGGAAAAAAAGAGTGATTTTAAGTATAGGGTCTACTGTAAGCCTTCACTTCGAAATTACATGCATCATTTTTCCTATTTGACCGTTCTCATACACACAACACACACAACCACACACACACACACACACACACACACACACACAACACACACAACACACACACCCACACACCACACACACACACCACACACACACACACACACACCACACACACACACACACACACACACACACCACAGCTTAATATCACCCAATATATGCATGACTACCACTAACCAGATATACATATAATATATGTGTATATATAAATCCTTTTTTTATTTACCATGCTGTTAATTTCCTATAAGGTATTTGATTGGCTTAGAATGATCATTAGATAATAAGATCAGTCACAAACATGATCCCTGCACGATCTAATCTATAGCATCTTATCAACTCACTGTCATCCATTTCTTCTCCCTCTTCGTCTTTCTGCCATTTTCTCCTCTGATAAAGAAACTCTCACGCCTATTAAACGTCCTCGTCCGCCCTTTGACCTAAAGACCTCTTTTAAGGGTTAAGATGCTTTCTGAATTACTTTTTTCTTTACTAGGATTTTTTCTTTCATTTTAAGAGTAAACGCCCATATTTCTAAGAATTTTGTCACTAGGAGCAACTCTTTGCATTAAATTCTTTATGAATACGGGCCCTGGTCTTTTCCACGATCAGATAACCAAACCCAGGTGTCCCGGTGTAAACAGGAAGATCAACACCTGCTCTACATCATCATCATCTCTTTAGCCCCGCCCACCGATTCACACACACCAGGCATTCGTTCAGCTGCATTTTCAAGGGGAAAAAAACAAGTTCAATGATCCAATGGCGAATGCAAATATCCCCTTCACACAGAAAACCCTGGAGAAGACGTCACTGCATGCACTCTCACCGAGGAGCTAATTACAGTGTATAAACACTGGAGAACTGTCATTCTGTTCAACCTAAGCTTAATATGAGAAGACAATTAACAATTTCTGACAATAGCCATTTGTGGAGTGATTTTCCTGAAAGGGTAAACACTGTGCCACTATCAAAGCATTACTGTGTTAATGTGAGCATCTCGACCAGAGTTTGCACTATAAATAATAATTATCCGTCACTTTGACAGGCTGGGTTGTAAATAATCTGGGTTTCAAAACGATATAGATCAAGAGTGCTGTGGCAAGACCTTTTTCAGTCTGCACTCTCGTGATCGTCACCCAATTTAAACAATATCCCAGAAAATACTCTAGACTTTCACTTGGAATCTCATTTCTCTGCTTAAACACTCATGTTACCCAGGTCTCCCGTGGGACGAACTGAAAAACGTTATATGGTAATCACCAATTTGGTCAATTGATTCCTATATGTTGGTTTGTGACTGAATTTCCATACGGCAAGAGTTACGTTTCTCTTGACGTTCCCGTTTCTGCGGAGGATCTGTTCACATCTCCAGGCTTAGAAGAATCAATAGAATAAATATCATTTAACCTCCCTGATTATCTTACATTTGCATATTACATTACTCCCACAGCCGTCTGGGTGCGCTTAGACTTGAATCCTATGAAATGTAAGCACTTTAGCCGATTATTTTGTGAATAATCAAGATCGATAAAATAAAATAAAAATCTATAATTTGTTACCATTACAGCCGTTCAGAACATTGCATTTTTCTTTCTAAATAATAAAAGTTATTTTGATTGCTATATACCGTAATTTAATTACCAGGCCAGCATCTTTTTCTTTTGCTTCGTATAACCTATGTCCTCTTATTTAAATGTCAGAACCGCTTCTGACAGCACAAATTTAGTCTTCAATAAGGTTATTTGAACAGCTGTGTGTTCTCGGTATAAGGCATTTTACAGTACAGTGGTTACTATAGCAACAAGAAAATAAGACAGACAGACAAAGTGCTATGATCCAAGCAGCAGAAAATGACAAGCTCTCTAAAAGAAGCAGTGTGTGTGTGTGTGTGTGTGTGTGTGTGTGTGTGTGTGTGTGTGTGTGTGTGTGTGTGTGTGTGTGTGTTGTGTGTGTGATCTCATCGGATGCATGTGTGCTTTGACACATGATAGGGTTGGTATATGTATATTGGGTTAGGGGTGTGTGTGTGTGTGTGTGTGTGTGTGTGTGTGTGTGTGTGTGTGTGTGTGTGTGTGTGTGTGTGTGTGTGTGTGTGTGTGTGTGTGTGTGTGTGTGTGTGTGTGTGTGTGTGCTTGTATTGGCAGATGATAGGGTTGGTATATGTATATCGGGTTAGGGGTGTGTGTGTGTGTGTGTGTGTGTGTGTGTGTGTGTGTGTGTGTGTGTGTGTTGTGGTTGTGTGTGTGTGTTTGTATTGGCGTGATGGTTGTATGATGTTATTGGGTTGTGGTATGTGTGTGTGTGTGTGTGTGTGTGTGTGTTGTGTGGTGTGGTGTGTGTGTGTGTTGTGGTTGTGTGTGTGTGTGTGTGTGTGTGTGTGTGTGTGTGTGTGTGTGCGTGCGTGCGTGCGTGCGTGTGCGTGCGTGCTGTGGTGCGTGCGTGGTGGTGCGTCGCCGTGTTGGGTGTGGGTGCGTGCGTGGTGTGTGTGTGTGTGTTTTAGGTTAGTGGTAGTCATGCATATATATTGGGTGATGTTAGGCTACATATAGATGTTGGGGTAGTTTGTGTTGGGGAATCTGACTGGGTGAGAAAGAAAGGAGAAAAAGATGAACAAATAAAAGAGAGAAGAAAAAAGACATGCACCATGATTAAAGCAAAGCCACACTAAATTATACAATGGTTGGGTTGTAACCTGCTGTTAACTTTGAGCAGTGCTGAAGATACAGCTCTGATGTTAACCACCAATCAATATCTAATGACCACCTCGAGAGCCTCGATAAGACACAACACACCACCGTATGTTTCCCATGTCCTTGTGTAATTAACTAAAACAACGGTTAAAACACAGTGTGCATAATCACACACAATGACACCGTGTCTCTGAGCTCCACGAGCCGAACTGTGGGGTCTGCCAGTAATGACCAGTTGTTTTTCCAGTCTCAGCGTCTACCAGACACCTCAGAGACATCTCCAGCACTGCAAAAATAGGCAAGATACTTGATATTCTCCCAGCTAACCACTGCGGAGATGGTCATTTTTTAAAGAACTGTTGTGCAAGCCTGCCACTGTCTGAAAGACACAGGGCTGAGGGGGCAGTAAAGCACTGCTTTCAGGTGTGATGACGCCTTATTATTCTACAACACGGCTCCTCGCTTCATATCTCTACATTTCTGCTTTGTTCGCTCTGCTGTTTGGGAAGTACAGCGAGGGCGCACAATTGATATGAAGAAGGAGAAGGCGAGCGTCATGTGGGAAAAAACGAGGATCATTTCCCTTTTATACAGGCATTGATATTACACTCCTCGCACCACTTGACCCATGACTTCTTCTGTTCTCTACAATCCTCTAAATCTATTCTTCATCTCCTCACTCTTGTTTCAACAATTAAGTGCTCTTAGAAGTCTCCGTACATCCATTAATGCATGAATCTACAGGGAAGGGAATGTGAGCGAGAGAAAAAAAGAGTTGACAAGATTGTGAAAAAAACTAATTTGAAGGGGTTTTAAGCGTGTACATAAACAAATGTTTAAAATAGCTGTGCATTTTTTCATGCAGCCAGCAGAAGTCAACAGGACTTAATTTTAACAACTCTCACTGGCTTGTTTGATATGAGGTACATGCTCTATTTATGCAATTCACACCCTTAAAATCCCCCTGGATGTTTCCTTCCTGGAAGAGTGAATTTGGGCTGAGAGAAAAATGTGATGATGGCACAAAACGTGCAACTGAACTTATAGCAAAAAATTTCAGAAAATGTGTGCTTTAACACCATTATAGGAACATCCACAATTCACCCATTGTAGCCAACTAACACTAAACCTATTATGCCTCTTTTTGCAGGATGTAATATAAGTCTAAGGTGTCCCCAGAGTGTGTCTGTGAAGTTTCTTCAGTTCTTCATGATCATGAAAGTTTGCATGCTTTTTAAAGCCATTTCAGCCTAAACTTCAGATTTGTGGTTTTCAGAGCGCACACACCCGAAGCACACGCACAGGGGCTGCCAGTCCCGCCAGTATTAAACTAATTGTGTTTAAACTGTTAAAAACGCATTAAGTTCACATAAACACAGCAGGTTATGTCTGTGAACGTAAACAGCAAGTAAAGAAATCAAGTATTAAAGTGAAAGCAGCGTAAAATACAGTACCTACCGCTATATTGTTAATATGAATCAAACAACAAATGAAAAACAGAAAATCTTTTAAAAAATTTTAATAAGAATATATTTATTGAATGCTGCTATAAAATGCTCTGGAGAGAAGATGAATATGAAGGACTGTGAACAGCTCAATCATGGGCGGGGTCTATGCTAATAGGGCGGAGTCTGTTAGAAGTCGTGGGTGGGGCCTAAGCATTTGTGATGTCACATTGCATAGAAACTGAAAATGGCTTGTTCTGAGACACTGCTTATGATTTATGGGGATTAAAAAAAAGAGTGGGTGGATTTTTACCATTATAGACTGGCTGTGAACACACACTGCCGACACACATTATGTTCAAACACCATGTAAAAGTGAATTTTGCATAATAGGTTTGCATAATTTAAGGGGCATATTATCAACCATTTGCAAAGTTACACCTAACACCTAAAAACAAGTCAGCATTTTTTAACCTCCAATTCCATCACCCCAAAGTAAATGGGTTTTTGGTTATGTGCCTGAAATAAAGTATGTTGCTAACACAAAATCCAGATATTTTCATGTTTTATTCAATTTCTAAATTCATCTGTCACAAACTGTGGCTGTATCGAGTGCACGACGCAGGCGAGTATAACAAAAACGGTCTTTAATTATTCGTTTTCCAAGGAACACCCAGGAAAAAAAATACACTAGAAACACATTAGACAAAACGGATCCATGAACAGAGAACTAAGGGGTTAAATACACAGGAAGACATAAGGATTGACAGGTGAACGTAATCAGTAACCAAGGGAACAGAATAGGGACTAATCAGGACTAAACTGAAACACAAGAAACAAACATAACTCTGATATTAAACAGAAATCCACTTGAAACACAACAGTTACAAATAGACGACACAAAACCATGAACAGACAGAACTAAGGGTTTAAATACACAGGGAGATATCATGATTGGAACAATGGAACAATGACGGAACATCAACAAAAAAGGATAACATGTATTTTTAATTAAATCGCATGAATCACACTAATCCATATAGGACCAGTGTTTACTCCTCAATATACTTCGATCATCAGTTTGACGTCCTTAGGAGCTTGTATGAGGGTAAGGACCAGCGTATTACTGCTTATATTCTGTGTTCTTCACTGCTTGTCACGCATACACACTTCCGTCCTGAAACTGTTGGCCCAGAACTGTGTGTGCGCTGCAGCATTGCAAATGTGTCTCAATTGTACAATAATATTGATCAGTGAGACATAACAAGCGCTTTATAAGAGCATTGCCTCATGGACTCCATCAAGCAGGATTGGCTATACACCTATTTTCAGAGCAATTTGGAATAACAATAAACAATAATATGGACATTTGGAGATGATTATGAATTTGGATTATGGAGAGAGGGGAAGAGGGGTGATAAGTCATTGAATATGTGCAATAAAATCATTGTCAAATGTGAAGGGTTCACAGTCTGACAACTGTGTTAAAGTCTTTATTTAACATACAGTTGAAATCTAAATAATTTAAGTGACCATTTAAGCTGGAATAAGCATCTTGTTCATGGACACAATGGTGAAAGTTCAAGGATCAACCCTCGCAGGATTTAAAGGGGACATAATCTGCTCTTCTTTGAAGTCTTGATTTTGTTCTGTGTGCTCTACTAGTATAGGTTTTCATGATTGGTCGGCTGGACCAGTGTGTCCACATTAGTCAGCAGCTTCAAGCATTTTTGAGAAATATCCCATCCCTTACCATAACCACAACTTCTAAACACGAATAACTAACTTAACCAGGCCCCGCCCCTTTTATTTGCATTGCCTTTGGGGAGAAATTATTGAAAATGAGGAATATTGTGATGTTTGTTTGTTCCCTGAAGAAAACTCAAGACTACAATGGAGGTGTTATAGGTCAAAAAACAGTGCTTACTAATAATAATAATGTTACATTTATATAGTGCTTTTCTGGGTACTCAAAGCGCTTTACATGGAAATCCACCACTAATGTGCAGCATCACCTGGATGATGTGACGGCAGCCATATTGTGCCAGAACGCCCACCACACACCATCTTACTGTTGGAGAGGAGACAGTGATGAAGCCAATCAGTATATAGGGATTATTAGGAGGCCATGATGGACAGAGGCCAAGGGGTAGATTTGTCCAGGACTCCGGGGTTACACCCCTACTCTTATTCGAAGGACATCCTGGTATTTTTAATGACCACAGAGAGTCAGGACCTCGGTTTAACGTCTCATCTGAAGGACGGTGCTCTTTGACAGTATAGTGTCCCCGTCACTACACTGGGGCGTTAGGACCCACACAGACCACAGGGTGAGCGCCCCCTGCTGGCCTCACTAACACCTCTTCCAGCAGCAACCTGGTTTCTCAGGAGTCTCCCATCCAGGAACTAACCAGCTCAGCCCTGCTTAGCTTCAGTGGCAACCAGTCTTGGGCTACAGGGTAATATGGCTGCTAGTAATATAGAGACTAACTCCCTTTGGAGTGACTTTGTGCTACGTAACTTTGCAGACCTTTTCATGGTCAAACAGCCACATTACACCCTGAAGAAAAAGCATAATAGCACTCGTTTAACCCTACCCACCTTCTTTAACACCTACATTACACCAGCCTTTTCTCAGGAAATCGAGTCTCATGGCATCATGATGTATGACCATCCCCAAGCATCAGACAACAGATGAAGCCACTGATGAGTTGGGGTTGGTATTAGCCAAGTACAAGTCTAGTGAAGCGAACAAAGTCTAGCTGCCACCAGACAACGTCCAATTTCACTATAGCCATAGGTGCATCCGTTAGTGT